>NDXB01003098.1:0-81444 GCA_002631895.1 Agapornis roseicollis
CATATATGTTCATATATATACATATACATATGTATATATATGTAAAGATATGCGTGTATGTATATACATGTGTATATGTATATACCTATGTATATGTGTGTATATATATACACACATATGTGTATATATATTTACCTATATATACACATATATATGTGTGTGTTAATATATATATATACTGGTGTGTGTGTATATATATACACACACACAGGTATATTCATATACAACTTGTATATACAGGTAGAAGAACAATTAATATCTATATATAAGACATATAATTTGTATATTCATGTACTACTTGTATGTACAACATATAAGTTCTATATACATATACCTGTATATATATATATATATATACACACACAGAGGTATACGTATACAGGTATATATATACACATATACCTGTACATACAACATCTATGTTTTATATACATATACCTGTAGATATATATATATACACACAGAGGTATACGTATACAGGTATATATATACACATATACCTGTACATACAACATCTATGTTTTATATACATATACCTGTAGATATATATATATACACACAGAGGTATACGTATACAGGTATATATATACACATATACCTGTACATACAACATCTATGTTTTATATACATATACCTGTAGATATATATATATACACACAGACACAGAGGTATATGTATATGCAACCTATAAGTTGTATATACATATACCTGTATAGATATACACACACATACACACAGAGGTATATGTATACAGGTATATATACACACAGGTATATGTATATACAACTTCTACATATATATGTTGTATATACATATACCTGTGTATGTATATATATATATACACACACGTATATACATATACCTCTGTGTATATATATACATATACCTGTGTGTGTATTTATATACACATACACAGAGGTATATGTATACAGGTGTGTATATAGATATGTATATATATATACAGGTATATGTATATACAACTTATATGTTGTATATACAGGTAGAAATACAATTATCTTTTCATCTGTATTATTATATCTATATATAAAACATATTTTTGTATATTCATGTACTTCTTGTATGTACAACAGACAAGTTGTATACACTTATACCTATATATATATACACAGAGGTATATGTATACATGTGTGTATATATATACACATCTATGTTGTAATTACAGGTAGAAATGCAATTACCTTTTCATCTATATTATTATATCTATATATAAATCATATAATTTAACAATCTAGGTCTGTATGGATTTATAATTATAAAATATTGCTATAAAAGGTCTGTGTTTCATATGTATTAGCTATTATGCACAAAGTGCATCTGTTTTAACACACACAGAGTGTCTCTGTGCGCATGCATAGCAGTACCTTTAATAATCACATCTTCAGAAAGCCAATTTAGCAGCATATTTTAAAGAGATTTACTTGATATTCCTATATAGGAACTAGCGTGTAGTGGTCTAAAATGGGCTTTAATACACAGGTACAAATCCCTGGGGCTGTGCCTTTGGCCAAGCCCTGAGCCCAGGGTAAGCCACACTGTGATCGTGTGCTGTGCCACATGGGTTTATATAGGGTGTCTATTCACGAGGTTTTTATTAGTATATTCTTATATAATTTTATAACAGAATATGAAACATGTTTTTGGAAATGTTTGTGGTTTTTTTATATACATTAGCACATACGATGAAATATTTATACATACAATGAGACAGTCATTGTAATGGCTTACTATAAAAATTCAGAGCTATTGTTAATACAGCATCGTTAGCAGCATTTTAATACAGTGCATAAATATATAACATAAACAATTTCAGGTTTATAACGGGGATTATGGTGATAAAACTTTTCAATGTGTGAAGGTAGCCGTAAGCCTATGTATATTGATACGTATTTAGGGATATTTATACCTAGTTGTATATATCCACACGTATGTCCATATATGCACATGTACACAATTGAGTCCCCTGAGCCACCCCATAACCCAGATCAGGCTCAATCAAAGCGACTTTTAATTGCAGTTTTAATCAGTCAGTGCCTGATGCCCTCTGGAGCTGCCCATAGGGAGATGCAGCCCCAGACCCCCACTTCGAGCCCCTTTAGGTCTCTGTTAAACTCTCCCCTCTCCTTAAAGCAATTATTCAGGAGTGAAATCTACAGGCAGCTGTACCCACAGCACTTTTGGCAGCAGTCGTGTCCTCAGTAAGCCTGAGCAGGGCAAAAAGAAGCCTTAAAGTGGTTCTTAGAGGTAACGAATAGGACTCGTCGCCATGCCTAAGACCGGTGTTTTTCTGCTACACCTTTTTACATATAATCATCCCTTAACTGTTAACTGTGTGCGATGGAAACTGGAGATACTTTGGGTGTGAATGCAGGGCTGTTTCACTTCAGCATTTACCAGCTCCCTACGGCAGCACCGACACAAGGGGTCACACACGAGCCGTGCGCTGGGCTCTGCTCAAAAGCACCATCGGCTTTTCCTCCTGATGTCTGGAAAATTCTCCTCCTCCTCCTCCCTTGTGCATTTCTTCCTCCATGACGCCGCAGCAGCTAAGAGACCCCTCAAAACTGCAGCCCATGGTGAGGGGCTGCAATGCGAAAGACCAAAAAGGCACCAGGGATAAGGGGACAAACGCAGCATCACCCCATCAGCAGCACCTTTAGGCAGCAATAACAGCCAGGTTTCACCTGGGATTGATGAAACCAACCACAGGTGATTTCTAATAAAGGCTTTGACCTAGGGGCCTCGTTCCTCTCACCTTTGCTTCAGTTTCTGATCAACCTCTCCATCTCTGCAGCCTGCAGTCAGAAGACACCTTCACCTGCTCAGCCCCGACGCTTTGTCTCAGCCCTGGAACCTGCACCCACAGTGCAGATGAGCTGGTCCCCATTATCAAGGCCTCACTCCCATTTCCTTTCCTGCCCAGTCCTTCAGGAACTCCCCTCCTTCCAGGATGATGCTATGCCCAGGAGGGGCTGGTTTCTCCTCCATGAAGTTTTCCCTCTTGGCTCTCCACTGGTTTCAGGGGGATTGCTTGCCCCAGGTTCCCTGTCCCCCTCTCCTGGGCCCAGGAATACAGCTCCTGCTCCCAACTCTTCCCCCTTTTGCACTGTCACCAAATTTCCCAGGTCCCTGTGTCACATTATCAGCAGGAAAACAGTGCCTGAAGCTGCTCTGGAACACCAGCTGGCTCTGTTAAATGAGGTGGCTGAAAAGAAAGATTGAAGGGATTGAGTCTGAATCCAGGAGAGAAGAAAGCAAGGCAAGGAGTCTCCAGCTACATAAAAGCTGCCTGTAAGGGCTCTTCTCCGTGCCCACTGCAGACAGGACAAGAGTAATGGGCTTGAATTACAGTGAAGAAAACACTGCTTGGACAGCAGAAAATCATCTCAGAGGGCAGAGGGTGGAACGCTGAAATAAACTGCCTGGGAGGATTGTGAAATCCCCATTGTTAGAGGCTTTGTACAATGCGTTGGACAAGCACGTCAGGAACGACAGGCAGAGCTGGGCCTGCCTGCAGGCAGAGCATGGGCTAAAAATACCTCGGAGCCCCTCGAGCTTTATTTCAGTGGTTTAGCAGAAGGTTGGTTAATCCCCCCCAGCGCCATCATCCGCTTCAACAGAAAAGCCATTCCCACTCAAACATGCTCGCATGTGAAAAGGTGTTTAAAAACATAAACCCCGCATTCCCTTCCTAAACTAATCCTTACCTTCTTGAGTGCATGGGGTTTCATTTGAGAAGATGGCAGAGGCTCCACAACAGCGATATTCAAACCTTTATGAAGCTCCTACAACACTGCTGTTTGAATCCAGGTGTACCGTGGGTTCCCTGAGTTCAGGAGTGCCGTGGGTTGGGTTCCAGTGTTCTGACCTCCCAAGTCAATGACAGCTCTGCATCCAAACATCCTGTGGTCCCTTTGAATGTCCTGTTGGAGACAAGGCTTGGTCAGCAGCTGCCCATGGCACAGAACCACACTGTGGCTGGTCACTGCTCACCACAGCTCTGTGCCACTTCTGGAAGCAAACAATGCACCAGAAAGTGAGAAGGCTGCTGGAGCTGACACCACTGACTCAATAGGTCTCCACCAATGGCTTCCCACCTACATGAAAATTTAAGGGAGACTTTCAAAGGCACCTGAAGGATCTGGACACTCAAATCCATTGCCAGCAGGGCTCATGCTGCTAAGCAACAAAGACATCTGACTCTATCCTTCTGAGAGCACGCTAGCCTCATTAGAGTCAATGATGTAACTTCTGTTACAAAACTGGTGCTGCCTTCTCTGCTAGACCTCTGCAAGAGGATTTTGGTTCCCCAGCTCATCCTTAGCAGCAAGTGCCCTGGTTCCTTGAAGGAAACAAGCATTGCCACCCTTACTGCTTGTGGTCAGGCTCACCACAGACAGGAGGAGGGTGCCTGGTGTGAAAGCAGACACCCAGCTCAGTAACAGAACATCAGCTCACTTCAAAATACCACCAGAACAGGAATCTGAAAGCTCCTTTTTACAGAAGCCAGCACTTTCCCTAGGGGTCAGACCCGTAAGAAAGCACTGCTCCATTAGCTCAGACTGTGTGCGCAAGTGCCTCATGTCAAACTCCCTTGTGCTGAATTTTCAAGACAGGCTGCAAAGAAGGTCCAAAACCTCACACTGAGCAGCCTGGGAGCATTCAGCCCAAGGCACAGTGTTACCTCTACACTACTGGCGTGCCATGGTTGGTCAGCACTGCTTCCCCCTGCACCACTCTAACACCAAAGCATCCAAATGCTTCCAAATAGCCACGAGTGAACACTTCAGGTGTCTCCTGTGCATTCCCTTTCCAGCCCATGACAGTGAATTTATTCAGACAAGTGATGAATGAAACCCTTTCAAACAGCAGAATGACAGCAAGCAGCCTCTGGCTGTTGACAATCAACAGTCCAAGCCACAGGCCACCAACCTGCTCAGCACTACAGGGAAGGCAAAAGGCTGGAAGCGCCAGTGGTGGAGCTTTGCCATCCCCACCATTCCTCCTTTGTTAACTATTTTTAGCTGTAGTCTTGTGACACCTATTGATGGTGAAAGCAATTAGCAGAGACTAACTAAAAATAGCAAAGCACGGAGAAAAGACTTAGTCAAGCACATGATGTGAACATGACAGCCTTATCCTGCAGAGGAATCACAGGGCTGAATACACCACATACCTAAATAAAGAATCATGTAGGGGTCCTGAGCATGAGGGGCATTTAAGCAAGAGGTTTAATAGGAAAAAGTCTATGAAAAAGTTTAACTGTTCATTCCAGCCCCTGACACACACTGCACCAAGCAGCAGCTCTACAAATGCTACACCTGTATGAATTACACAAGGCACATATCAGCATGGAAGAGTTCAGTTACCAGCTGTGAAAGCCATGTAAAGTCCCATACTGGAGTTCATGAGCTGCCACAGCAACCACCCTGAGCCTGAGGAGCACATTACTCCATCCAGCCAACACTGTACAACTGCTGGCCTGTGGAACAACCAGAACCCTGCAGGCCTGACCCAGGCTTAGTGCTTCAATTCAGGTAGAAATCCAATTAGAACCAACCTGTGTAACATGCACATTAAAAGGAAGTGCCTTGTCTGTCTGATCTGGGGTTTAGCTTTTTTAAGTTTTGGTAAACCAACTGATGCAAAGAATTCCTGAAGGACCCCATTTTCACACCACAGCTCAGTGTGGTTTGGACACAGTAACCATGTTCGGACACTCAAGCCTCCTTTGAAAGGACTTCATTACTTCCCTAGAACTGGGAGACAATAATACAGTTTCTTACCATAATCACAAGCAATTCAGAGGGCTCTGGGGAAAGACAGCATTGGAAAAGCAGCCTTGCTTGTATGACTGCTTTTATTAGCAGACAGAAAAAAGGCAATTGTTTTCTTTGTGTATATCTGTATATTGATGCTGTTGAATAAAAAAAATGAGTAAACTCGAAGCACACTCTATAATAAACACTTAAATGAATCCTTTCAGATAACTGAATTATTTTTTAGATGAACACAATAAATCATGTTAGAAAAACGTGGGCTGAAAGTGATGGGACTGAGAGCATGTGGTATGCAAAGTACCTGTGGTCTCCTAGACATCCGCCAGAAAAGTCCATCTGCAAAACACACGTTATCACTGCTTCAGACTCAGGGTTGCACTTGCAAATGTAGAGGCATAGAAAATACAGGAGCAAGTGCTTCAAAAACACTTGCTTCAGAAGACAAAGAAATCTCACCTCTGCTATTGCAGCAAACAGTGCTGGGAAAAGCATGGCTGCTACTCCTGGGAGCAATCTGCCTGGGGAGCTAGAATTAGATGGAGGGGGGGAAATAAGTAGGTAAGTCTCTCTGACATACTTGTTTTCCACACAGAAATGCATTTTTAATTCAGCTCACATGTATTTTATGCAATAGCACTGCTATAGGGATAGCAGCATAATTATGTATGTTAGTGCTATATCATTGAAACACCCCAGAAGTACACAATGGTGTAAGAAAAGTGATCCATAACAGGAAAAGGGAAAGAAACAAGTTCCCAATATTGACCAAATTTAGACATATTTTTCCATAGTACAAATTGAGTAACTTGGGCTGTAACCTCTCCTACTGCTTTTATTCTGAAGAGTTGGCTGAGAGTCCTTGGTTCAACTCTGGATCTCTCATGTCAGGAGTAGCAAGTCAGTCCCTTGCTTTCCTGCATAAGTATTGGAAGGGGGGGGAGAAGACCAACCAGTGAGGATACAAGAGTGTCCAAATTGCACAAAATGTTTATTGTTAGTCTGGTACATTCAGTATCGTATTGACTAGAACACAGTAATTCAAAATACTTTTGGCGAATTGAAATCTTTAAAAACCATTTCAAATACTCCAAAAAAGCAATGCCGTGAAAATTAACTTAAAACAAACATACTCAAGCAATAGTTTCACTTCTGACTACAGAAACCCCTTACATGTATTTTAGTGGTTTTAACAGTACTGCATTTAAACAAAACAGATGGACTCACAAAAAGTGGAAAGCATTAAAATAGACACAATGTTAAAAAACTGAGGCATCCAGATGTGCAGTGTTGTACTAGGAATCACCTGCCCAGATGTTCCATCAGTTCTCTTTTGGGGCAGTCAGTCTGCTGTGGTGGTGCAATTTCTATCACCTGCCAACACCATCCAGCAACTCCTCAATGCCTTGAATTTAAAGTTTGTCCCTCTTGTAAATTCTGTATACAAATGTGTGTGCTCTAAAATATGCAACCCACTGGCAAACCCAAGTACAGTATTAAATGGTACCTTGAAAAACATCCCTATCTTGCTACTCATTGTTTGCAGACAGGCAATATCCAGAACAAAATCTGAGAAAGGCAACACATTTTGGTTTTCTTTTTAAATACTGACATGAAAAACTGAGTAAATTAGAAAAAGAATAAAGTCAATCTTAATATAAGACATTCATTATAGAGTGGGACAGGATACAATTATTGGACAACCAGTATTACAGTGACTCTTCTACAGCTGGTCATTTAATGCACATGTTCTACAATCATGATTTCCTACCACATTTGCTTTTCCTGTACAGAAAGACATCAACATAATTAATGACCAGTTTTGCTCTGTGTAACATCTCAGAATGACAAGTGACACCGCATCAGGTTCTTCAAGCTCTCCCCCTGAAAGGCTGTGCTTGTGATGAACCAGTAACCATGACTCAAAGCAGTCAGCAATTGCTCTATAGCTGCTGCTCTGACCAGGATCTCCCAACAGAATAACCCCAGCAGCAGCTGCTGGGAATGGGTTCTGTTGGACAATTTAAATCCCTTTGAAAATCCAGGCCTTACTATTACAGCACCAATACCTGTATATCTATCCTGGAGAAATGACTGACTCTGGTTTGGCTGGTAGCTGTCCACCTTCCTTAATTCTGTCAACCCTTCCTAAGTCAGCTTTTATCCAAGCTGCTGCCTGGCTGGGCAGCATGGTGTGGAACTGGGAATCTGGAGACGAAAAATCACATTAACTATTCCTTGTGAAGCACTTCATTTCCATCACTAATGAAGCCAAATTAAAGTGTTGCTCGAGTGGCACTACAGATGAGCAGGATGCTATCATGTTAAAAATCAGCAGAATCACATTTAGATTTTAGTTTGTAAAAGTGGTTATTACAATTGCACCTGTAATACAACCTTTGGGAGAGGTACAACCTTAGCTTGTCAGTAGAGTGTGCGGAATGTAACCATTTCTTGCAAGATTTTGCAACATGAGGAACTGCATAGATGACACTGGTGTGGTTTCAGTTCAAGAAGTGTAATTTCAAAGTTCACCAAAAACACAGAAAGTTTCTAGAAAAGTCACATTATACCAAGAGAATGGGTGGTAAAGTAGATTATGTGTCCGTGATTCACGTTTAATACATGGTTATGGAAAGGTGATAGAAACCAATTGCAAATCCAGAGAGTTGCATTTTCACTCTTGCACTGACTTCACCTTTTGAATCACTAATTTAGAAAAATCCACGCAGTTAAAAATTGTAAAATTAAACTAGAATACAAAATCTATTTGTAAACATCAGGTAGCCAGTTCTGCTAATGTGGAATGGACTCTTGGTACTGCAGTACAGTATCTTGGTTATTGACAGCACTTGCCATCTGATGGGCAATTGCAGGACACACACGACATCAGTTCACAGTAATTGTGTTCAGAGAACTACCAAAGTCAGTGCAGTTTTTCTGTGCAATTTTCCAATCTCCCCCCGAATTCCTTAAGTCAAATAATACTGTTACAGAGGCCAAATGCAGACTATTATATATACATATATATATATATATCTATCTCATAAGTGACGAATTATGTCTGCAGGACTTCTGTAAAGGTACTTCCAAATGGCATAGTAATGAACAGCAGCTGCTGTGGCCACAAATATGTGCCAGATGGCATGGGCAAACGGGATGACTCCATCGCTCTTGAAGAACACCACACCCAGACAATAGATCAAGCCTCCCCAGGCAACCTCCTGAAGTCCATCGGTGTTGCTCTGTCAATTGACAAGGAAAGATTAGGGATAGGGTATAGAGAAAGAAAAGGGTATTTTATATACAAAATACAAAGTGATTTCCTCCCCCAGAGAAGAAAGCTGGCTGTTATAGCTCAGAATATCTTGGATATGACAGATGGACAAGTGAGAAAACCAGTATATTTAGATTACATTTTGTGAAATATACCGGCAGCACTATAGAAGTAATAGTGGGGTAGCTTGAGAATTATGACAAGCTTGATGTTTTGCTTCTTGCTCACTACCAGAGCAGTCAAACACAGAGAAAGAAAGCCACATTACTGTGTGTAAGGGTGACTTCAGTGCAATTCCTACAAGTTGGGGGAAGCATCTGGCAAGGTTTTGGCATACAAAAAAGGTACTTCACATCTGTATCAGTTTTACTCAATTGGAAGTAACTGAATTGTATGCCCAACATCCTTCCAGAAGTGACTGTCTCAGAAGTGACGTTTGAAATCTAAACTCTTTTTATCTAGAACCTGCAGCCCAGATTGAAAAAAACAAGGTAGCATTTCAGCTGAAATGTAAACTATAAACCCAAAATACAACTGATTATATTTGGTTCTTCTGCAGAGAACATTTACAATTATGGCAGACTAAAATTAGCATCTTTTCAGATAAAAGAGACCTGCAATGGAACTTAAGCTAGTTATAAAAGGAAAGTCTGTGTGTTTGTAATGTTAATAGTCACATTCCTTACCATGGATGTCACTACCAGAGCAGGAGAAAATCCCATTGCTAGATAGAAAAACAGTTCAACGATCTTATACCTAAAAAGGAAGGATTGGAGTCATTTAAGGAGGTGCACAAGAGCAGGAACATAAATTTTATATTAGCATGGGTCCCTTTAATTATTCAAAAAGCTTTCTATGTAGACAGATAACCAAAAATAAAGCTAGTATTTAACGGTGCATTGTACAATTACAGCCAATACCTTCTTCTCTAAATACTGCTCAGATGTCTTCAATTGCATTAAATACTAGTGAAAATAAAACAGACAACTTGTATTTTCTTATTTGACAAGAACCTCAATAGCTTTTCTCCAAAACAAAAAAAGTTGGGTCTTGCTCCCTGAGGACAAGTAATGAAAGCAGCTCGAGAATTCAGATCTGAACTCAAGGACTCACCTCAAAACAAAACCAAGAGGGCTGGATAAGAACACTCATAAAGCAAGAAAACCCCCACCCTTCAATTTTTAAGCTTTCGGTTTAAGCTCAGATGCAAATAATAATTCTTACTTTTCATGGTAGAGAAATACATAAATGGTTCCTCCAGCAGCCATCAGCCAGATAAACCAACGCATGTGAGATGCTAGAGGTCCAAGTTCACGTAGATTTAACCTGGAGGTACACAGATTTCAAGAGACAAAAGTGATGAACAAAGGGACCATACTGACAAAAGGGGAGTAGGTCTTGATAAAAATAAATAAATATTCACAGCTATAACATAAGCACAATGGGGGAGAAGACACTTGGACATTCTATACAGAGAGGAGGAAGGTGCATTTGGGTGCATTTGTATTAATGTGAGGGAAGCATGGAGGTGGAATAGAGATAAATTACTTTCTGCTCAGCAAAACCCAGGAGATTACATTATGCAGCATTTTGCAATGCAGAATGTAGTCAACTGTATCTAAGAAGATACCTCTAGATTTTGGAAAACCACAACAATAAGCTGCTTATATTCGAAAAAGCTTTAATTCTGAAACTGCGCTTCAGGTTTCCTACCATGGTGCATACGATGCTGCAATGAAGACATAGATCATCATTCTGTCGCACATGTGAAAGCAATGCTCCATCGTCCTGGTAAGAGAGAACAAGTCACGGAGTTAGAGTTTTGAAAGGTTATGAGTTCCCTGACACACTTTGGAATTACTTTAGGGAAAATACCATCAGCTTCATAAGCTCTTAAAGCCATTTGTTAGACTGTTCAGCTGACAAGAGGCTCTAAGTGGAAGATACAAGGAGATGAGCACTCCTCCATTTCTCTTCCCTTCTCCACCCCAACACACATCCTGCTCTCTGGCAAGGAGGCAAAAAGCTAGCACACCAACTCTGCCTAATGCAGAAGCTGTTACTATTCAGTGATCACCGGTTAAATCCAATTTATGGCCCAGAATTATACAGGAATCTTAATGGAACCAAAAATATAAACATAAGTAATAATGAAAAAAAATCCCATAAGTTCTGCTGCTGCTGCCTTGCTCCCCAGGAGGCTTCCTGCCAGTTAGCTGTGTATGGAATTGTAATTCTCTTGGCAAACTCTCTGTTCCTCAAAGTATTTGAGCATGCCATAGTCCCAGACAGCATTCCCATTTCTGCAGTGGGATCACATTCACCATGCACTTAGATAATGTTTTTCCCATCCAAATACTGGATTAAGAGCCACTAGGGCCTAGAAAAACAGCAGACATTGAAGTTCATTTGTGCAAAAGCTTGGCTCACTACTTCTTCCAACACAATCAAGGGTGTTTTTTTCATGATTCAGTACATGGTACCACTCCAGCCTTCTTTAAAGCCATCAACACAGTGGAAAACCCATCACAGGACATGAAAATAGAACACCTCCTACATCTTACAGTGATACCTTAAGTGACTCTTTTTCCAGGAAACAATATGAAATACTGTGGAGACAATGAAGAGCGCACAGAGCCCCACGCCGTACATCCATGCCGTTATCTTTTCCCATCTATCATCAGAGAGCCGGTGGAGAAGGGCACTGCCCACAATCGCAGGAACAATGAGGAACTAAGGAAACAAAAGGCCACTGTTCAGTCTTTTCTGGCAGCCGGTGCAGTACCACCCACAGTACAGCACCAGCAGGGCAGAGACAACTGCAGTGTGCCTGGTAAGACTGTACACATCTGACAATCGGTGACGTGCTCTGAACCAGAGCAAGCTTCTCCTTTAGTTGGGTGTTGACACATAAGCATCAAGACTTCACCAGTGCCTCAGACATCCATGTTATACCCGTTTGTGATAAATTTCTCCTCACACAGTATGACACTAGGTTACTAGCTCCTCTAGCCATGAAAAATGAGACAAAACAATCTGCTATATTGTAATAGTGGGTTTATTTTCATATTCTGCTTTGTGTTTTGACCTTACTCTAAGCTTGACCCTAAACCACCTCTCGTGCATAAAGGCAGAGCATGGGAGAGATCAAAATAAACTTAAATCATCTGGAAGTATGAGGTTAAGAGAATTAAGCAAAGGCTTTCCAGAACTTGGGGTTCAGATATCATAAATAAACTAACTGCAAACTTCTTTTATTAATAGATTCTACAAAGATGTTCTTCTAGTGCAGTGTATCCAAGTCTGTTCTCCTTACCAGCTCCCTCTCAAGCAGCTTTAATTCAGATTTTCCAAAGCAACCACTGTTAGAACATCATGATGGAATTAGCATGCTCATATGACATATCTAAGAAGTAGGCTTCATATACATTTACAGAATACCCCCTCTGTAGAATAAATGACATCAGGTACCTTTGCCTCATTCAGAGAAAAGCTAACTGGGAAGAATGAGGGGGGGGGGTAAGGGGGAGAGCATGTCCAACAAATATTTTAAGAGAAGAACCTGCTGGCTCAGACATTTCTGCCTGTTTCTTTCCACTACCAAGGCATATCTGTATACCTTTGTCAGCCTTCTAAGTTAAAAACACCATACAAGTTCCCTTCCAATCCCTATGGTGTATCTGCTGAATTGTGAATAGCCCTTCATAGGTTGAATTCTTCATAGTTTAACCCAGTCCCACATGCTAAACAATAAAGCTAGGAACAAAAAATGTTTAAGCAAATCTGCAGCTCTCCTTTGCATTACAGGTTTGATAGCTCGGAGGGCAGAGTTCTGGTCTAGCCTGCACTGTCTTTGTCCTTTATCGGCTTAAGGACTAGAAGACACTGAGGTTCTGATCACAGCTACAGTGCAGAACATGCAGAGTAGTTGGTTAATCCAGAGTTGTAAAAAACCCCAAACAACTGAAGGTGGCTTTTACTTGTGGCTTTGGAAGCATATGAACTGTAGCTTCATTGTTCTATTTTATTCCTTTTTGAAAAACCGAGTACATTTAAACCAGAAGGTGTAGAGCCATGGAAATGAAAAGTATGGTATTCCTGTATCCACAGCACTTGGATTAGAGGTGAAAACACTTTGAGTTTCTGTAATGAGACTATGGAAGTTGACCTCATGCACTCTCAGGACAAAAATAGTCTGCCAGCCTGGCTTCTCATTTATCACAAACCATAAATCTCCATCTACATATCCTGGACAGCCCCCAGATTCAGGAAAGGTTGAAGTGTTTCACTCCTCAGGGGATTAGTCACTTCTGGTTTCCACATATGACATACAGTTTAAAGAGTGGTTGAAGCCCTTGAGACAGCAAGGGACTGATTAGCTGTGGCAGTTGTTTCATTTAGTTTTTGCAGGAGACAGGAGGATACTGAGCTCCAGAAATAGCTTTTTAGCCATGATTCTTTAAGCTGTACCGTCAGACTGTATCCATGTTCATCAGATTCATTCCCAACTTCTAGTGCAAATTCCAGTTTTGACTAAACTAACTGAAAGGTTTCAGAGAGATTATGCACCCACAAGTATCATGAACACAAGTGGTGGGTAAAATAGCAAATCCTTACTAATTCCCTACTAAAAGCCTGGGCATAAGCTGCTCAAAGATTTTGCCTGCAGCTCTGACTGACACCATTTTATAGGAAGGAAGGCCACTTTGGAAACCAGGTATTACACAGGACAACTTGCCTTTCTTACACAGGTATCCCAGTGTTGTAGTTTTCTAGTCTACCAAAGTATTTCACAACTTAAGCTATGATGTGTAATGCTCAAATGGGCCAACACAGACTTTGATGTCAATCACTCTTTCCAGTAATTATTGTATATAAAGTTATAGGATTAAAACAAATAATCAGTCTTCTTTGCATCTTCAGATTGAAGAATGCAGCTACAAATAAGTATGTGAATGAAGACCTGAATTAATCTCTTCTCTGCCTTGTCTTCTCACAGGGAACAGCACTATACTACTATAAGAAGGATTTACTGTTTTTAATAAGCATTCTATTTGGAAATACTTTTCCCTCTGTACCCGATATGCATCATGAGAGCAGTTAGACTAAACAAGAGATGTTTTATTACTCTTTTTCTGGCTAAAAATAGCTAGGTTAAAGACAAAATCCAGAAATGATACCCTGCTGTTCCAGCCAACTGGAAAAGGGTTCTTCAGATACTAACGTCATAACACACAACATGTGCTACAAGGGACTTCATTATATCTAACATCCATCTTACAAGATAAACATAACACTTTAATCAACAAATCAAGGCAGATTTTTTCATGTTCATTAGAAAAAAAAAAAATCAACCTCTAGTGGAAGAAGTGCATTTTGATCTTCAGAATGGAGAAGCAAGCAATCAGTTCCTTAAAACGAGAGGTATTCAATCAAAGAATCAGAGCTAATAGAACGTCAGTGCAATTGCAGCCACTGCAAAAAGCCTTAAGGCACAAAGAAAGATGCTGAAGGGTGCTAAATCTTCCACCTATCTGCGGTTGCTTAGGATACTGGTACATTGGTCCATATTTTACTGTATTCTTTCTGTATTTCTGCAAACAATCTCTCCCATTGAGAGGTTTAAAAATCTGTTAAAATTGTGCTTTTGTATATAACTTACTTTGTCATGAACATTATTTTCTTTGCAGGCAGGCTGTGCACCTCATGTAGCCAGCAACAGCTTGGGATGCACAAGCCACTGTTGCAAAAGCATGGTGTTATCCTTGCAACAGTGTCATTGTTGCAATGGAGTTATTGTTGCAATCTCATGTGCCTTTCATTGAGAGAGAAACACTAACATGGAGATGTTCCCCACACTTCCTCTTGGGAAAGGAAGACAATGGAATCATCAACAAGGCAGCAAAGCACATGTGACACTCAGAAGGAGCCACAAAGGTCTGTGTCCATCTCAAGCTGCCCACTCCAGAGTGCAGACCTGAAGCCAAGTCTCCCTACTCACCAGTTTTCTCTTGCCAAATCAGAAGATGAGCATGGCAGAGTGGGAAGCCCACCACCTACCTGTGTTGGTCAATACACAGACAGCAGGGAAACTGCTCATGTCAGTCAGGTAGAACAGAGACTTTTTCAACACAAGAGTCTTTCTGAAGCCTGATGAGCCCTTCTTCCATGCTCAAATGGCCTGCTAAGTGCTCAAGGCCTCATTTTTGGAATATTTATATTTCTTTCTTCTTTTTCCCATGCACTGTACAAACCAAGACTGGAATTTAGAGACTGTAACTTATGTTAAGAATAGTTCCTCCTTTTAAGGCAGTTGGAAGAAACTTACAGTAGTATAAAGCAAGCTGTGCCTGAATTCTGAGGGTTTAATACAGCAGAGCCTATCTTTTGTCTGATAAACCTTACGTACACTAGAAAGTTTCATTGTGAGAGAGCTATCCCTCCCCTTAGATTTAGCTTACCTAACGACCCAAATTCTTAGAACTCCTGCTTCTCTCATACACTGTTTCCTTCCTGTTCTTCTAAACACAGCAAGCAACGTTTTCTGTCTCTGTATTCAACTGCTTAGCTGCCCTTCCTCTCTCCTTGTGTCTGAAGACAAGACAGCGTTTCATTTAAAGCTCAAAAAGTCAGGACATTTTTACATCTAATTAGCCTTACTAATTAGAAATTTGAAGATACCTTCACTATACTACACAAAATTACCTCTCAAGCATTGTACCAAAAAGATACGCATGGGGTTATGTACCCCTATTTACTGTTCAGGAGGGTTTGGTTGGTTGGTTTTGGGGGTTTTGGTTTTTAAGCAGCTGCATAACCTGTATATTTTTAAGCCAAAACCTAGACCAGATAGCTGCAGAGTACAGCCATGCTCAGAAAATGCAAGTTGTCTACTTCCTGAAGCATGACTAAAGCTTTAGCAGGGGTTCTCCATACATTTTTCAAACTGTTCTGTTAAAATTACATCAATGCCAAATGGAAAATTCATGCTGTAATGTAGTGGCAAAGACTCAAAGACCACTGGACTGTCTAACATTGAGTAAACCAATCTGTAACACGGAGGTGAAGCAAGCATGCCCCACAGCTCTTTCTGTATAATCCATTGTGCTTTCCCAGGTCAGACTCCTATTTCAAGAGTTTAAATTTTGATTAAATGTTATTTATGGCATACAATTGTATTTAAGGAGTAACAATCCCTCTTTTATACCACACTATCTTCTTCCAACGGGTATGCCAACATTGCATATCCCCAAGGCATTAACAGCTCATGGGAGGTTTTAGCATGTAGCTTGGCTGTTCAGAAAGCAATTAGACAGCTTCACCAGCGACTGGAGCATACCAGAAAATACTGACAGAACACCATGGCTGCAACCTACTGCAAACAGGCAGGAATAAGACGTGCCTATTTTCCAACTAGATGAAGGCTGGAACTGCTAAGGAATTCAGCAACTTCTGCCAGATATTATGAAATCTAACTTTTTGCCCAGAGTAAACAAGATTTGTACAAGGATTATGAGATAAACTACGTATTTGTGCTAACTAACAGAATGTTGCTTCATTCCCTAGATAAATAAGCATATATTTACATAATGCTGTACATGAGACCCTTGGCTTACAAAACACTTAAGCTTCAATTTCCTTTTCTATAGGTAAACCAAGGTGATCTTGTTTTAATCAGCAACACTGAGCTGTATGTTGGTTATTTCTACACAAAGGGTCCTTAAGAGCAGAGCTCTTTCTAGAACTGAAGAGTCCTGTGCACTACCTTGAGCATTCCTATCTGTAGCTCACTCAGACACACTGGAGATAAGAGACTACGGACAAAGTCAAACATACTTCAGATGTTTGGAGTTAAACAAGAGGCTGAGGAGAAGCACAAGTTGCTTTTATAAAAGGGCAAATGCTATCTTGAAGAACAAACACACACATTTTTAAGTCTTGTTCAAAGTGCCAGACAGCAAACTAAACTTCCTAATTACAACAGAAATAGAAAGGGGGAGGAGGGGGTCCAAGACCAACATGACTGCTTTCCTTATTCTGTCTATATCATATATTCAAATCTAGTAAGGATCCTTACAGTATGAAGATAAAGGCAGAGTAATGTTTTTAGTAGGGCTGTCAGCATTATTTGTACCTCTTTCAAAACAGCAGTTTTCTCAAATAATCAGTTCATAGATATTAAGAACTAAGCTGTTCCTGATCTTCTAGCTAACATCCACATGGTAGTCTTAGGAAGCCTTCTACTTCTAACATGAATAAATCTTACAGGTGCAGAACATGATTTGCACAGTATTACGTCAGCACAGCACTGGGAAATCTGCCTTGCAAGATTAACTTGTGCAGGCCTGTGTTCACTTTACCATAGTCACCCTTTGACTGGGACAGAGGAAAACCACCTACTTAAAGACATGCAAGTTACTTGGGTCAAAAGGGGTCTTATGAAGTATCTGGAGCTCCTAGAGATTCAGAACAGGGACTAGTGATTACCAACCATCCAATTAGCGTTATGGCTTCTGGACTGGTATACACCTGGGCAAAAGTAAGTATTTAGCCATCCAAACCCACAACAATTTACCAAAACAGCTGGTTTGAAAAAGAAAGGAAATGTACTTACTGCATGTGTGTAACAGTTCGCAGCATGTTCATAGCAAGTGGGTTTGTAGCGGCTGTTTGCTGGAGCTGGGTGGTTCATGAACCTGTTGAATGATGAAGAGGAGGTATTTTATGAAAGTTAGTAAACCATCTCTTTGGAGTATCATGGAGGAATACCTCCAACCTAGTCAAGTTAAAAATTGTGAGTATAGACATGTTAAAAGTAACTTACTTAAACTGCATGATCTCTTAACAGAAACGTACATTAAATACTTTTCTGTGACCGCCTGTCACAGTGGATCATTATCTTTAACCAAGTCTTTGCATACAGAAGTCAGACCCCCTCTTTTCTGACAGCTTGGCTGAGGAATCAACTATTTTCTATTTAAATTACATCATATGGGTTAAAATTACTCTTGAAATATGGACTTTATAACTGCCAAGGGTTATTCTTTGTCCTGGGTTCAACCACAATACTCTTTAAAGAAGTTCCTGAAACTAGAGCAGTATTCCAGTACAACACCTCGGAATAAACCAACTTGAACACTGACTTCTCAATTCCTACAGCAAGCGATATTCACATTTGGCACACTGGATGGTTCAATTTTTCCTTGAGGCTAATGCTATCTTCTGCCTCTAATAAGATCCAAGCTACACAGGGATGAAACGAGACTCTAATGGTTAACTCCAAAGGGGAAAAGTTTCAAGAGGCTTACCATAAACTTCTACTTTTTTCTCTAAGAATTTCCAAATATTACCCAACAATCACCCCAAACACAGCCTATGCAAGCCAAAGGGAATATGATGAAACTTGAGAAAGCTTTGGAAGCACTTGCCAACACAAACATCACATTTAACTATCCCAAATAAAACAAACACTTGTTTCTGCGAGACTACACAATTTAAATCTGTGTATAAAAACCTCTGTAAGACAGCACACATACATACAACCAGACAGCCAAATCAAAGCTATGAGCCACTGCATCTACAGCACCATGTATGTTATCCCAGCACAGCCTACCATCATACAAAAGTGATTCTCTTCCACTAATAACTTCCAGTTCACTGCAGACTATTAGAAAACCATGCACTGACAATTAGTCAGGTATCAAACAAGCCAGGAACAGCCTCACAACAAATAGAGGACAAGCCTGTGTGCTCAGCACTGAGAGCAGCTCTGCTAGCTAGCTGTATAGAAAGAGCTTCCTAGACAAACTTTGGCCTTCCATCGTGTCCCTCTGGGTTTAAGTCAAACCCAGTCCTATTTTTATGACACCCATAAAATATTGGCCAATCTCAAACCACAATAAAAACAACCAACCCCAAAACAGCCAATCAGAATCTTACAGTTTCGGTAAGCAGTCCCAGATTTCTGGGATACAAAGACACTTGGTTTTCTTGACTGATTCATTAAGTGATTTATTTGTAAACCTTTTCTTTTCTAAACTGATCTATGAAAACTTAACAGCATTTTTAGAACAACAGTGCCATGAAAGCTCTTCAAATTGTGTCTATTTCAAAAACCAGTTTTAACTGTTACTAGTAAAAAGGGTAAGAGAAATGTGTATTTCATTCACAGGCCACGAGTATAAATGGCTGTCAGCAAGTGACTAATTCCATGGGAGTTAATATATTGTTAAAAACTGGCAAGTCTTTGTCAGTGGCAATAACACCTTGCTCTCATCTCCAAGAGGATAATGACATTGCACTTGTATACATTTGGAAACTGATTTTGTTGCCCAGTGCACGCAGGTCTTCAACAGCTGCTGAAGCCCATCTCAGCATCCTCTAAACATGGAACATTCAGTTACTCAGTTCTGCTTCCAAGTTAGGAAATCACAGTGAAATAAAAGCATCTGTTGGCTCACTTAAGTAACCAGGATTAGGCTGCCCTTGTCCCATTCCAGAAATCCGGAGTCATGGGAAACCTTTCCCTGATGACATCTAGACTTTTATTATGTTTCTCCAAAGGCCATGGTGGTACTTTGGAAGTCTCACAAGTAAAAAATAGTAATAAATAAATAATAAAAGGCATAAACTTATCCTCAGTATGAGCTTTATCATTTCTCTTGTTCCAAATTTCTACACAAGACATTATTAGAATCTAAGAATCAATAAACACTTGAAGGCAGCCTGCTGATGGGACCTTCATTATCCACTAGAGGACTACTCCTGATATAGTTTACTTTTCATTCATATTTATTTGGTAAAAAAGATACTCACAACAGAGCCCAGGATAATGTTAGATTTTAGACAGAATTATGAACAAACACTTCAGAAAAGCCCCTTTATTATTAGGACCTCCTACCTTCACTGATTTAAAGACAGTGTTATTAGCAGTAAAACAGAACAGAGACATGAGCAAAGCTATCCTTTCTCTGTTATCTATGGTTGGGGTTTTCCCCCTTTCTTTGTGCCAGCAGAGGAATCATGCAAAGGGTCATTCCCCCCTGTGGTAACTTCAGGCTGGAAAACAGACAAGGACCTGGCTTCGGAAGACCTCACACTTACAAAACATTTCAAACCTTTTCTTTTTAATTATTATATATTTCAGTGCTGATTATTTAAAACAACAGAAACAAATGGTCGTTGAACAGGAAGTTCTACTGGACTCCCACAGCACCTGAAACTTGCTTTTCTTCCAGCAGAGACAGTTCTAGCAGAACACCACTGTTAGCAATGCTTTACCCGTCCCCTTCACCTACATGTTTACACCACCAACACCAGCACCAGCACTGTGTTTGGTTTGGGCAGCAGAGGAAGTGTTAGACTTTACCTGTGACTTAAAGAAAAGGATCCCACAACACCCCTGTACCTAACTTTGATGGACACTTGACATACCTGAACCTGTCCTTTCTGAAGGGTATCAATGACAAGACCCAGACTGCAAATGCTGGAGCACATGTGCTCAGGTCGCTACCCGCAGCCGTTTTCAGTAAGGCAGAAATGCAGGGTTTGGGTTTTTTTCCCCCATGCCTTTTTATAATACTATTTATAAAAGTTATCGGAAACAACTTTAGAGGAAGGGTCATTTTAAAAGTACCTGAATAGGGCAATAATTCCAGCCAATGCTTCTCCTGTGTTTGTTTCATTTCCAGTTTGTGTTTAATGTCTTAAGAAACAGACCTGAAGTTTGAAAGTAGCTACTTTGTGATACTACACTGAAGTAAGCATCAAACCCAGGAACAATTATTTTGACACATTAAAAGTCAGTCATACAATCCTGTATGTATGATATTGCAATGTAAGAGCAGAAGAATTTGGTTGCAGACTTATTCACAGTCTAGAGGCAAAAACTGTTCTTTCTTAAAGATAAATAAATTAATAAACCTCACACCACCACCAACAATGGATGCTTTTTGTTTTCTGCCACATGAATGCTGCAACACAGAGACATTGTTTTATTTCCTCTCTACAGGTCAACTTTGCCTCTTCTGGAAAAGATAATTGTGAGGAATATAATCTCACCTTCCTAAAAGTGGAAACTTGATAGACAGCCTTCAGATGCTGTTTACTCTTAAATAAAGGCTCTCTATAACACAACCATTAAGGCTATTAGCAAATGCAGGAGAAGATCCCATTGAAGTAGACTACAGTTTACAGGAGACATCTTTAAGCGAAGCCTTTTGATTCTCTAACAAATCTCTAATGTATTCTTTAATAGGAACTCCAGTGAAAACTGGAGTGATTTAATCAGAGGATATGCAGCATTACATCACAAGAACACAGAAATGTCTCCATTTAAGATACTTACAATCCAAGACCTCTAAAGATAAATTATTAACTCCTGCAGTATCAGAATACGAAATTTCCAAACAGACTAGTAACACAGGCACAGGATGCTTTTGCACTGAACTGAGTTACGAGATCATTGTCACAGTTTAAATGCACTCTTAAAGCTCAAGATCTGCTTGAAGCCAAGGAGGCCCAAGCTTCTTCATTTCACAGCATGCAACAACCTGTGATGAGCACGTTCGCAAAATAAGTGGAAAAGGGGTACTGAGAAAGACATGGCTATCTAAAACAAGAAAGTAAAACCTCATTCCTCCCCCTTTATACTACTTGTATGTAGATCTTGAAACACTTCAGATATTTACAGTGTTAAACATATGGACCAATCCATTCTTTGTGAGACCCCTGATCTCCAGTTCCTATTCATTTTCAAGGAGCAGATGCTGTATGTTTCATAGTGATTCCAGAAAGCAGGAGGAAAATCTGAGGTTTCTTAATGCTTCGTCTTTACGTGCAAACCAGCTTAGAAAAACAAATTATAAAATCCCCAATCTATTGTACATATGTGTCTGGAATTTGTCTGGTGTCACAGCTTATACCCCAAACTGCAGGAGAGAAAAGCACTTTCAGATCTTGCCTTATTCTTGAGTCCCATTTGCTGAATTAGTTATTCTTTTAAGCATGCCAGTAAACCAGCAAGCACTGATAATAGCCTCAAAGATCTGGATTTTCTAGACTTTTCAGGAAGTCCATTTCCTTTGTACAGATCAAAAAGCCTCATACTTCTTTTCACCAGCTTAAAAGCACATTACTTCTTTTTGTACCTCTTTTTCTTGTGCTTTCCAGCAGCAGGAGAGGCCATTTAGATGTAATAAACCAAAAATAACAGCATATGAGGAACTGCAACAAGGTGGTGATAACTCCACAAAACCAGTGGCAGCAGCAGCATACATTAAATGGGGCTACATATTCAGTTACTGAAGCAATTTTTACGTTACCTAGGCTCTTTTTTTTTAGAGAGGAAAAAACAAAGCCAAAAAAATCACAGGCGTGTCAAATACATCAACACTACATTTTCATGATGAGCATTTAGGTAAGATCTGGAAAAGAAACAAATAGGTTTATGAAAAGCTTGCTTTCTTTGATCAAATTGGCAGCTATTTCCTATTTACAACTTCAGTCCATTCAGTTAAAAATAGAGCCATATTCCTCAGGGCTAGCACCTTCCTTCCTGGATTAGAAAACATCTAGTTGTGGTTTGTAACTGTTCACGTAATCTTTGCTATCACCAAACAACTGAGCCACAGAAATAGATCAGCACAACAGCAGACCACTTATTTGGTAATATCAGTGAAATCACATTCTGCGTAAAGGTTCATGTACTTTCAGCAGGATACTCAAGATAAAATGAAATCTGCCATACTCTGAGAATCCATTAACAATTGTGGTATCATACATAGGTTAGTGTCTGTGCATCCTGCT
Source organism: Agapornis roseicollis (assembly GCA_002631895.1). Lineage (NCBI taxonomy): Eukaryota > Metazoa > Chordata > Aves > Psittaciformes > Psittacidae > Agapornis > Agapornis roseicollis. The sequence continues at coordinate 22,879 of NDXB01003098.1, forward strand.
GACCTCCCCAAAGACTCTTCAGCCTTCTGATAAGTATGAAAGGCAAAACCTCAAGTGAAGAGTATGGAGCAAGAACACAAGTCACACAAGGTGCTGCAGCATATCTGAGCTCAGGACAAAGGTATCAGCCAGCCAAGTAGCCTAGGTGTGGGCTAGTACCAGGTCTGACCATAGAATCATAGAATAGTTAGGGTTGGAAAGGACCTTAAGACCATCTAGTTCCAACCCCCCTGCCATATGCACATTCCCATCCTCTCTTCCAATTTTATTTCCTTTTTAATATTCAGCAAGTTTGTGGAAGGAGAGCAGGGCAGCCCTACAGCAGCATACCTAGTCTTCTCTGGGAGCCAGACTCAACAGTTACCGGCCTTGCACCTGGACTTTGAGCAGTTCAGCGCCTGAAGCCCACATACATCCATGTTTATCCGAGAACTCGGATCCCACCGCTACCCAACCGACCCGCAGTGAAACCAGCAGCATCTTCAACCCTCCCTGAGTGACACCTGAACGAGGAGCTCCAGCGCTGCGCTGAGGGGCGCGGAGGGGCCGGGGGAGCCCTGCCATGCCCAGCCCGGCCTGTCATGCCCAGCCCTGCCCGGGAGCCACAGGTCGGGCTCCGCGGGCGGCGCGGCGGGGCCGGGGATGTGACAGGGCCGGATGCGTGAACCTTCACCCATTTAAACTGGGGGAAGAAAGACAAAATCATAAAGCGCAATCGCTCAGAGCCCCCATTCACATCCCGCACACCGCGCTGGGGCGGCCCGGCTCTTCCCACCCAGCACCGGCGATGCTCCGGGGACCGGCGCCTCAGCGCGGTATCGGGCGTGTGAACGAGACCTCGGATACCCACGGCCCAGCCCTCACACTACCCCGAGCCCCGGAGCGCCCGGCCGGTAGTGGTGGTGGGGGGGGGGGCGCGGGGAGCTCCCATCGCCCGGGGCAGCACGGCCCCGCCGCCAAGGGAAGGGGGGACCTCACCTCCTGAACCTCTCCTGGAGCCGCCGCATGGGTCCGGCCCGCCCGCCCCGGCTGGGCGGTGGGCAGGGGGTCGGGACGGGAGGCTGCGGGCGGCTCCTGAGGCGGCGAGGGCCGGAGTCCGGGCCCTCATTGGCGTGCGAGCCGCCGCGGCGCGCAGCGACGGCCGGCGCCGTCCGTCGTGAGGTGCGGGAGCCGCGCGGGCGGCTGCGGGCTGGCGGCCGCTTTAACCGGCCCCTCGGCTCCGTTCAGCCCGCCCGGCCCGCGCCTCCCTCCGCCCCTGCCCGCCTACAGCGGCTGGGCCCGCCCCCGCTGCACCGCGGCAATGGCGGGAGGCGGCCCGGGTTGAGCCGGTGTCGGCCTCGAAGACAGCAACAGCAGCATCAGCATCAATGTCGGAGGCTCTGGGCTTTCCGAGCGCCGCGGCTGCAGCTCAGCCCCGCAGCTCGGGGAGCGGCGGCCGCGATTTAGCAGCAGAGATTGACAGGAGGTGGTGGCCGGATTGCCATTGTCTCAGCGCATTCACCCACACAGGCACATAGAGAGGATTTAGCGATTTCAACCTGCCTAAGTTTTAAATCCTGAAAGCTGAAAGAACCCTTCCTCGGAGAGTACAGCATCTGCTGAGCAAGACCCTGGCTCGAGGTTCCCTTACTCCCCAGCCTGCTTCTGCCAAAGCTGAGGCTCTGCTGTAGCATAAAGCTGCATGTGGAATAACTTACTTGTCTCTAAATCAAGATTACAGGGGCTAGACAGCTTGTGATAACCTGGTTAGCTCTCCTCCTTGTTCCCCCAGCTGTAAACCATTATCTTACCTACTCAAATCAAACTTTATCAAGCAAGGGTTACTTTACTAAGCAAAAAGGCCGTGTCAAGCGTGCTTCTGAAAGACTAATGCTGTGTTTTCTCAATTGGTATAAATTAGAACATGAATTACAAGAATATGAAGTTCTATTCAAATGTCTGTTTTCTAATCTAAGATCTTGTTTACAATGAGATTTCAAATGGTTCCAGCCCTCAATAGAAGTGATTAGCAGAGGCACACCAAAGCCAACCACTGGTTTAGACAAATAAACTATATTCACAATCAACATCTTTTATGGTAGGACTGAGACAGACAGATAGGATCTGCTGACTGCTGCTGCCATGGTTTGTAAGTCATCTCCGTTGAGGAACTGTCACCTTTGGCAGCAGAAGGAAGGGTGAGCATCATGACTTGGCTGGCTGTCAGTCCAAATCTGGCTTTATTCAGCCCCTTTACTAATCCTTTCTCCATCCCAGGAGTGAAGAATCAATTAGGTGGTAAAAGCTTTTTAAATTGTCCCTCAGTTTCTCTAGTTTCAGGATGGAATAAGCTCTTCTGGTCCAAACTGCAGATTTTGGTCTCCAGCAAGGATGGCTGGAGCTGGGCCGGAGGACCCCTGCAGACAGGAGATTGCTCAACTTTGCTTAAAGGGGAGGTAGAGCTTGTTGCTGGAAAGGAAAGCTCCTGAAATGTAAAGGCAAGCTAGTTCCCTGAGATATACTCCCATTAATCTAGTGAGGTATCACTGCTAGTAAGTTAGTTCAATCTGTCACCTGATTTAACAGTGTCACTGCTAATGAAGTTTCATATTGCTTGTGTTACCTGTTAATCCAAAAGGAACAAAGTTTGACGACACCACTGATGAACCCAGCCATGTGCGCATGGCTGCATTTGAACATCTGAAGCTTCAGCAGCATCCCGATACACGGCTTTATTCTGAGGTTCAAGCTGTGGCAGCACAGGTACCTTCCTGCTCAATACCACACACCCACGCTTGCATTGCTCTGTGACTGCTCTTTCGGGCTGTAAAACTGTTCCAGAATGGGTGCTGCTGTGGATACCATGGCTGCAAGGCTGACTTCTGTGGGCCTCAGGTGAAAAGCCGGACTGACTTATAAAATGCATCTGCTGAGGCCTTCAGAGGTGCACAGAGGCATTGCATTTTGTCTCCTCCAGCTCCCTCTACTCTTCCTTGACTCCTCTGTCTCTTTCCAAGCCACTTTCATTTTCATTTCCTTCCCTGCTGCCTTTGCCATTTGAGCTGGACTCTACCAGCAAATGTTTCAGGAAGAGTTTTTCTCCTCACAGCTTTCAAAGCCTGTTTTCCCACCTCTGTTCTGTGGTCACAGAATGGTGAGATCTTTAAAACAACAAATGCTGTAGCTTCCTGTTGCTGAAGCATCAAGGATTTACAGATTGAAGATATAGATAAAAAAAAAAATAGTACTGTTCCCAACTTGTTCATTTTGAATGAAAACAAGAACATTCAAATCATGAAGTGGAACCAGGTTAAGAAGATCACCAACCATCATGACAGCAGTGATGAGACTGGAAGATTTTGACCTGAATGTCTGTGTCTCTTAAGGAAACCACTAAATTACCCAGCATAGATATTGTTAAAGCCATCCTGACCAGTAACATGTAGTACCAGTGACTCTTGTTGAACTCATCTCTGTAATTGCTTTTTATGATGTAATGAACCAGAATGTCTTTAAAAACAATCACAGCAAAAGAACCCCCTTATTATGGGCCAAGTAACTATCAAACTTAAATCCTAAAAAATGGCATTAAGCATACAAAATTAAGGAAGCAAAAACCTATTAGTTTGATTACACTTATTTACAAAGTAAGAAAGTACGAAAAGCCTTCAAATACCCAGTCTATCTGATTTAAAAATGTTCTTAAGACTGGAACTCTGTCATAGTGAGCTCAGCCAGAAATGTATTCTAATAAATGAGTCAGGGTTATGAGAAGATGGAAGAGCTTTCCTTATTGAATGCATCCCTGCTGTGGGACACTATCACATGGTGCATTTGGAAGAAGCAGCAACGTATTGAAAATGAACAGCCAAGAATAATTCATTAATAAGAAATTTAACCTATTATTTTTTCATTGGGCAAAACGAATTTAGTTCTGATCAGGCCTGTGAGGTATTTGTAAAATGGACTGTCCAAAATGAACTAGGCAATCCCAGTTTAATACCTAATAGACCCCCTCTGGCACCTAATAGAAAGCATTTACGTAGCAAACCTGTTAGTAATTGCAGCTCCTGACAGTCTCAGCAGTGAAGTCAATGAGTACATGAGCTATGTGGTTTGCCCTTATTATTTCTAGGTCAAATTTTCCCATGCTGAATCTTCTGCTGGTCCCTCACAGGCACTATCTGCTTGTCTAAGGATGGAGGAGTTTGTTCTCCTGGACTATTTATAAGCATTAAGTTGACACATACAGAGACATACGTAATTCCTGAATCAGACACCAAATGCTTTTATAGGATTATGCAAACAGGGACACAAAAGTGGGGTCTGTTGTTTTCCTGCACTGTAAAACTGTCTTGGGTTGCACAAATCCGTCAAACAAATAGGTGGGACTTGCTGAGAGCTTCCCATTCCCCACCCAAGAAGGTAATGAGATGTCAGTGGTGAATGAAGTTTGATCAGGAGGTTATACGCATAAAACTAAACATCTCACACAAAAGCTGGGTTTCTTCTGGCCATTTGGCACAGACAAGTTCTTACAATAAGCCTGCACAATATCCAGCCTCCTGATTTGTTAAACAGGTAACAGAGAAACAAACATCTGTAAGCAGCTTCACTGCTGCCAAAACAGATGTATTGGTGACAAGACATTGTTAATGTTCCCAGGTACTTACTTTTTGGAGGTGCCAGTGGTGAGAGGCTGACTTTGGAGGGAGCAGAACAGCGTGCTGTGGCTTGGGAAGCTCTTAGCCAGTTTAATGCAGCAGGGAGGCAGGCTAATCAGCACAGGCACTAATGAGGCATGAGAAACAAGTTTGACAGGTGAAACTCCTCTCCACTCCCAGTCTACACAGGAGAATAAATCAAGCATTTGTGGCCAATGAGGGTGGAGAAAAATACCCTTCTGTTTTCTTTTGAGTTCAAAACAAACAGAATGAGGGCCTAGCCTCTTAGGGATATATGTGATAATGCAAGAAGGTTAGATTTTGAAGCTTTAGAGGTAAAGCTCCTTCCCCTCCTTAGATGTAGAGAACAAATTCAGAAGTAAGTGGTTTGTAACTGTGTGCCTGCTTCAGATGTGTGTGTGGTTATCATGGAAATACATTTTAGAACAGACCTTGGCTGTTAGGACATAAATTACTGGTGCAATTTTTGAAAGAAATTCTATTTCTTCTTCAGGTTTCTAATATGAAAATCAGTTTTTCAATAACGTGGACTGTCAGACCAGGGCAGCAATAGGTCTTAGGCAAGCCCAAATAAAGCAGTGTGCTCCACTTCAGGCACAAGCTCATGCTTAAGTATGAGCAGTGGGATGCTCACTGGGGGAAATGCTTGAGGTTGTACTCCCTCTGTACTGCAGAGATGTGTCCCCAGACACATCTCTGCAGTACAGATCAAGTGGGCAAACCAACACAAAGCCCTTCAGAGAAGGGCTTGGGCTTTCCTGCTGCATCGGAGGGCATGCAGCAGCAGAGCTGCCCTGCTGAAAGATACGTTCTGGGTCTGAACCAGGACGAGGGTCCTGCAGACAGCTGGATGTAGCTCACTTTTTTCCCTTTCTTGTTTCAAACTGACCCAGATTCAGCTTTATCTAACAGCCTTTTTTGAGCACAGTGTGAAGGAGAAGCATCTCTTGCCGAAATGCATGTCAATGGGCTTGTGAAACAAGCACCTCTCCCTCCCTCAGCCTTCCCCAATCTAATTAATAAGGTCATCCCACAGAAGGCAGGCTTATAAATAGCTTTCCAAACACTAATGGAATTAGTTCTGGCCTGGGCAACTTTTCCAGGGTGACACAAGTATCTAAGAAGGGTTGGCTCCTTGGCATATACAGCTGCTTGCAGTAGAAATGTTGAAACATAAACATGTACCTGATGTCACAGTGCACTTGCTGCCAGCATTAAACCTGAAATTGGATTACAGCATTACCTAACAGAATAGAGAAGACTGACAGCAAGTAAAACAAGGGATTCTGGAGGGATGTACCTTGTATTAGATTACAGTAGGCTAGAAAATGAAATGTCAAAGTCTGCTTAAAGTTTCTCTTTTGTCAGTAATTCTGATAAAAGTGTACTTTTCATGGCCTCAAACCTACAAGATGGAGAAACACCATTTCACAGCCACTTGGTCTATACATCAAATAATAGTCCTACCATGGATTGCATTTCTGGTAGGAAACAAAATTACACAGATTTGAAAATCCATATTGAGAAAACTAAAGATGAAATTTGATACTAATTTATCTTCCAAATAAAAGAAAATATGAAAAGGTCTCTTTTTTTGAAAGTTGCTAAGATCCCATGGCATACTTGATCCTAAAAGCACGTTTCTACTCTATCAGTTGTTAAGACTGTTGCTAAAACACTGGTATTTTTTCCTTGCTTAACAGAGTTGAGTTTATCTGGATTCATGATTTACCTCAAACATCTTTCCATAAGTAACAGTTTTCAGCAGGATAACAGTGATTTATTTGTTACAAAGGGAACTTTCTGTTGGAGTGAAAATCAAATTCCTTCCTGGTGAACGTTACGCATTAAACCTCCTGCTTAGATGAAGTTGATGCAAGGGCAGGAGGTGCTTTGTGTAACTGAGAAAAGATCACATCTTTAGAGGAGAAGGAGGAAGAGAAGCACTTGTCAGTCTCTGTACTGGCCTTGGACCAGCTGCACATATTCTGAGTCATCACATGAATCAAGTCTTAGTGACTGCAGACGACTTTTACTTCAAAAAACATGGAATACTCTGCTTTCAGACATTGGTTCTGCAGTATTTCCTTTGGGAAGCTTTAGTCATAAAGGTGCCACAATTCAAGGCTTTTTTAGAAATAACAAATGTCAGGCTTTTATGGATTTTAGTAATTGCACCACAAAAAATTATGATGAAGGATTTTAACCTGTTGGTGGTTGTGTGGCACATAGCCCTCGGAACATCTATCAGATCCTTCAAATGAAATTGGTATGTAACTTAAGCTAACAGGCAAAAATGTTCACACTTATAACCAAGCCACAATAAACCAGTTCCATGCTTAAATCCTTTCCACAGGTAAAGCTGACCATCTTTAATCATTGCTTTAGACACTGACGTGCAAAAACATTTCACCCATCTCTTTTCTTCCCACCATTGGGGTTTCACGCAGTGAATATGTCTGCCATCCATAATCACTCTTAATACCTCATTTTCGACATCACAATCAATGGAGTGAAATAAGCTGTTACTTAATGGGTCTGACATAAAATCCATTTAAGTTAACAGAAAGGCTCTCATTGTTTCCTATCAGCTCTAGGTCAAGCCTAAAGTGAATGGAAGGGGTGGAATTTAGCCCATCATTCATCATCTGAGAGGAAATGATTTCCACATCCCATTTGGGCTGCTTAGAGATTTTAAACAGATTTACCAAAAGAATACAAATTGATTTCTTGTCAGTGGTTAAAGGGTTGAAACTTTACTCTGGAATATTTTGAGATTTTGAAGGTAAATTTGCTGAATTGTATTCTGATGATTGTATTTTAGCTTAAACCAGCAGCTTGTTTTCTCTGTAGTTTAGAAAACAAGTATAGGAGATGAAGATGAATGAAGTCAGTTCAGCTGAAGAGGTGGGTGTGAGTGTCAGGCTGGTGTGGGAGCTTGGCCTCACTGGCGAGGGCCGGGTGGAGTCCAAGTCCAGGCAGCCTGTGAACTCACGTTGTCCTGCCTGCCAGCACTGCATGGACTTCCTCACAGAGCATCCTTGGTGACACCTTGTTAGCTTTCTGGGGTTTAGGTTTGGAAAGGGAGAAAACTTCTCTACTCCAGTGCACAGCATTACCTGCGGTCTGCAAGGATTTGTAAATGGACTTAATAAAATATGAATCCATTTTCTCTATTGCTGGGAAATGTTTACCAACACAACTCAAAAGCAAAATGAGTATGTTCTTCACTAGAGCCCAACAAACACTAGACACACTGTTCCTACCATATCTCCCAATCTAAATAATGCTTGTTAGCCTTGGGAAGAGGGAGCAGAGGGGCTGGCAGGGACAAGGAAAGCCAGGGATCCTCTGACTTGCAATTCTCCCCGTTGGTTGAGACACTTTGTTTCCCCCAGTGTTTCTGCAGGAATAACTTACAGTATTCAAGGACAAAAACCCAAAGGCTTTTTCTCTTGGCTGTGGTCTGTTACACAGAGTAAAGGAAGTTCTGTTTCATAACATTCCTTTGGACAGCGGGAAATTCTTGGTATGTATCATTTAGTTACTGGTGGACAGCCCAAGTTGCTGAGAGGTTAGAGGACATGCAAGAGACAGAAGCATCAAGAGATTTGATTCCAGAGCAAATTTGCCTACTCAGCTCACAAACAGTGATTGCAAAACAGATGTTACTGCTGCTGGCAACCTTTGTGAGGCCTTGCTTCCATTATCCAGCCAATTTTCACTCTTGAGATAGAAAAAGTGAAGATAGAGATGTATTGTGTTACCTTTGGTGGAAGAGAGAAGTTTTCAGACAGATGCTGACCTGACTATTCTTTCTGTTGTGGTGGATGAAAGTCTGGAGCGTTCCTGTGGTGTAACTGAGTGGTTGGACCTGCAGCAGTGAGGCTGATCCATTGCATAACTGTGGGAATGCCTACAGGGAAAAAAACCTACAGTTGGGAGCGTTTTAGGAGCCAGCTGAAGAGTGAATGGGTAAACAAGCATACAGAGGGGCATAGGAGTCCCTCAAGCTGTTTTTCTGAGATTGGACCCTCAAACAGCAAATTCCTGTCCTCTGGACTCTTGTGGCACAATAGCAGTATATACAAGTTGGTTCAACGAAATCAAGAAGTAACAGTGTCCTTGGTGAATGCTGCAACAGAAATGTGTGTACAGAGCATGGCTCTTTAGAAACTGCTCCTTCCCCAGGGCTGTCACTTCTGAGCTACTTCTGGTTATCCAGATTGAGGAGCGGGGCTGACCTTGTTCTGCTGCACTGGACGTTACAACCCTCTTATCTGTAGCTTGTGGAGGCAAAATTGCAAGGCCACATTTTTGGGAATGGAACCCAGGGCCTTGGAGTAAGGCCACACGTTCAAAATCTGTTTCCTCAGCAGCTTCCCCAGTGGCCAGGATGTGGTGCTGGCACCAGATCAAAGCCCGGGAATTCCTGCTCTGTGCTTGGACCATTCCTCCTGGCTGAGGTCACACCAGTCTCCTCCTTTCTGTTTGGTTTTGGCAGGATAAGTTTTATAAATTACAGGGTGAGATACAGCGCCAGTGTGAGAGCGAGGATGGGGAAGGTGCGTGCTCCTCACCCAGTGTGACACGCAGCCAGCCACCATGGTGGCATCTGCCTGTGCCCTCAAGCCGGCCCTGCACTGCTGTTATCAACTGCACAAGACTCATTTCAACCAGTCTCACATCTGACATAAATAGGAATATTGGTGTTTGGATGGCTACCAGCCATCCAAATTTAGTGGAGTTTTGTACTAGGATTTAACTTAAATATTAGCTTTTTAAACAAAAAGAAGCCCAAAGCCATCAACTCCCTTAGCAGTGGGAAACCCTTTCATTTCCAGTGAAAGTGATAGATGTTTTCATCCGAACTTTCTAAAGGCACGTTTCAGCAGAAACCCAAATTCTTGTTGTGCCCTTCAAGACTTAAAGAAGGGAATCTGCTTTGAGGAAAGACACCCCTCAGCAGTGGATGGATGATAGTCTGGAGGAGCTCATCTCTCTCCTCTTATTCTAGAGTTCTGGGGAGCAGAGGCCCAGCCTTTGTGCAGTTACATTAGTCCCATCCAAACTGAGGGGATCCATCCATGCCTCCATGGGCAATGCCTGCAATGTAGAAGGTTAAAATAAATGGTCGATAAATGTCATTAGTTTTGGGATCATCTACCAGAGCTTGTTCAAACTGTTGGGTTTCGTACAGCTTCCCTGCAGGCACAGCAGAGTCCTGGGCTCTGCCACACAAGGGGTGGTTTAAAAATAAACATTTTTAAGCACAAAATCTCTCCACCTACAGTGTAAAACAATAGCACTAAACTTGCAAATCAAAGGCCCTAACATTAGAGAGCACCAGAATCAGTCAACTCTGGATTAGTCTCTCTGTATATGTCTAACATGGCACAGTACATAATGCCATAGCCAAACTATTTTTTTCCTGTAGGAAAAATCACACACTGGATAGCCTATGTTCACTTTGGGCACAGCTAGTCAATATTAAATTTTCTCTTTACTTTTCAGTGTGCATTCTAAGGTTTAAACCAAGCTGGGAGGGAGAGGTTTTATATTTGCAGTTGTGATAATCTGATCTGATCCTTGTCATTTGTAGGGCAACCCTAATCTAACTTGAGCACTCAATCTGCATGCTAGTTTTTTTCCTGTTGACTTCTTTTGTCATTAGAAACACATTTTTCCCCTGTAGTGAGAATGGTATCTTCTGCTCCAGTGACTGCAGGAGAGCAAACTGCCTGGAGCAGCCAAGTCCCACTGGGTAAATAACCACCTGCATTGGTGTGCTATTGGCTTGGATGCTTATGGTGAGATCCTGTGTTCATGGACTGCAGACTGATGCTTGTGATAACCAGATATAGAATTACACAAGACTGAGGATCCCAAAGTTGCCCTTTTTACAGCCGCTACCCAGACCTCGTGGAAGGTTTCCATCATTTCAGCATGGCTCTGTCAAGACTCTTGCCTCTGTACACTGCTATGGAGCAGGGGCTGAGCTACACATTACACAGCCTGCAAAATGAGCTGGAGGTCTATAACAGAACCAAAATTGGACCGAGTCTTTTGTAACAAGTGTGTGGGACCTTAAATGGAGATGTTGTTTGTAGGCATCTCTGCTGCCAAGGAGCAGAGAACAAATATTTGTTCACCCGCCTTCACAAATCCTGTTCACATAAACCCTCTCCCCTCCCTGTAATAAAAAGCTGCCAAAAAGGTTGGCTCTCCATTAAACTTTGCTGCGGGTGATGAACGTGCCTGCCTCTAAAAGCCATGCTGCACTCAACACCACACATGGCATGACAGGAATGAACCAGCCCGTCTGCTCAGCGTGAAGGGCAGGTCCTCAGTCAGTGTTGAGATCTGTGACTCCAGGGCAGCAGTGCAAGCCAGGGCTGCTCTCTGCACCTTTATTCTAGCTGATTCTGCAGAGCTTTACAGCTCAAATCCTGCTTTTTATCCTGAAACGTGAAAACACAAACCAAGCAGTTCAGAGTCTCTATTTTGGTCACAGTTTACCCACTACAAGTAGGGTTTGATGGTGGAGGGATGGAGAGCAGCACCATAAAAACACCAGCTCTGCTCATCATCACTTCAGTCTTAGCACCAATGAAGGACCAACCAGGCTATGTGGGACTGCATTTGAGTCATCTGCTACTGTTCTGTTTGTGAGGATGGGCTCCCAGTGGGGGTTCCCACTCTGACACCCCACAGACACTGTTCATCCGGCTGCTGGAAGGAGAATGGGACAATGCCCATCCTTCCTCCAGTGTTCACACAAAGGAGGTGGTGGAGCTGGTTTTGTTGTCAAAAACGGGCACGATAGCAGGGGACAGCTTGAGCTAAGCATGTGGGAATGCAGGCAACCACTCTGCATGCCTGCCCTGGGGAGCCCTGCCAGCTCACCTCCAGCCCTGCCCTCACATAGCCCCTGTTATTCCAGCTCTTGAGGCCAGCTCCCAGCAGCAGCTTTGTCCTCAGTGCAGGAGAATGGTTTGTTTTGACGGCAGGATAATTAATGTGCCTCAGCTCCAGAGCTGTAAAATCCCGGTGGAGATGAGGCGTGTCCAGTCTTTACTGCACCACAGCCAGGTGAGCAGAACACAATATTCCTACTCAGGGATGACCATGCTTAACCACCTGCCTGCAGTAAAAACGGCAGCTGTTTTCCTCATTTTATAGTGGCGAAGCTGGTATCTATTAACCATCCCACTTGGAAAATAACACCCAGAGAGGCCACAGTCAGAAACTGTTGGCTATGGCTAACTTTTTTTTATGTGATTTCATAAGAAATCACCTTTCTTATGCTGGGACTTCAGACAGCATTGAAAGAGTGAGCTCTGTCTTCTGCTGCTTGCAGGTAAGGCAGTGAAACTCTTCATTTTTGTTATTAAAAATGGGCTAAAATCATTTAAAGCCTAAGGGAATTTTATACATGCACATTTATCCCTTCATATAACAACAATAACACATATGGCTGCTCCATCCATGTCTTACCCTGGTTTCAGAAACAGTAATCACTATGTTTTCTTCCCTGGCTCTCCTTGTAGCTGAATTGTTCAGTCCTGTTTTGGGAATGCTCAGCACTGATGTTGGATAAAGGTACTGAAGCAGCAGCAAGGAAAGGTTTACTGACACTACCCCCATATTCAGTATGGTTTATTTTATGTTCACTGTGGCTTATGTTTTGTTCCCCTCACCATTATTTGTGCTAAATAAACTCTGCAAATATAAATATAGAGCCAGTTTGTATGTGTTTTTCACACTGATAGAATGAATAAGCTTTCCTGCAGATTCTCCACTATATACTGGCTTCCACTATGCGCTGTACATTGACACGAGAAGGAAACATTTGCCACTACAGCCCTTTGCAAACATGGTTCTCTTCCAAGCTATCTTGCTACTAAGTAAATATGTATGTGAGATAGTCTGTGTAGATTACTGCAAGACTGTTATTTACACATCCAAACCTAATGTATAGCTCACAGCAAACATTTCCTAAGACACGGAGCTGCAGTGGAACTGCTATGCAGCTGTGCTCATACCACCTCCAAGACCTGAAACCCAAAATACACAGTAGAGACCAAACTCCCTTCTTCCCACTGAACCTTGAGAATCCAGATGAAGTGCCCTGTCATCTGCAGCCCTCTATCAGAAGAAACAAAGCCCAGCTAAGGTCTGAATTTCCTCTGGAGGTACCCCTCCCTCTCCCTTGGCTGTGGAAGCACACTGGATTTCTAATCAGGCACTCAGGTTGGTAGAGAAGAGTGCTTCCATAGGCATGAGATTGGGCTTGAAATCTGATGGAGCCATAGCACCAATTCTGGAAGAGATCATCTCACCTGCCAAAAATGGTAAAATAAGGAAAATTTTCAATACCAGCCAGTGGGTACAGTCACAAACCATCACTCTTAGAAGAGCAGCAGTTGCCTGTCCCGAGCATGAGACTGCAGACTGGCGGCTCTTCCAGCTCTGGGCTCTGTGTTCACATCACCTGTGGTTCATCCTGCACATGGGCACAGTTCAGAGCCCACATATCCAAGGAATGGATCCACGGGTAGGGAATTGAGTAGCTCCAGGATCCCTTTGTTTACCCTTGGGAAAACAAGGGTAAACCTGAAATCAGCACCTCCCGACTGCATTCTGTTCTTATTCTCATTTCCATTTAGCACATTCTCTTCCATTTTGCATGGATGGCTGCATTGTCAATTTAGATCCAGCTCTTGGAAGCCTTGCAAGGATGTGTATTTATATTGCAAATGAGTGCGTATTCATGTATATGTATATACATACCCACTTAGCGACAGGCCACCCATGGCTTGCCACCTAGATTAGACTGCAGAAGTGATAGAAAGGGGATCGAAGACTAATTTATATACCAGCTGAGGATCTGGTCTATATGTTGCAACAAAGCTCATGCAAAGTAAACATGGCCTTGCATCATAAACCATAGGCTGGAGCCAAGAAATAGCTCAGCTGGAGAAGTCAAAGAATGAGGAGAGCACAAGCCTGTTCAGGTTAAGAGTGCTCTGTATCAAAAAACATGTCCTGACTTATTCACAAGAGGTAGTTTTGAAGCTGATTTTTTTCTCTTGCAACTCCCCAATCCTCTGAGCTCATTAAAATGAAGACACTCTAATTTCCAGGAGTGGCCAAGAGGGAAAGGTCAAGGAAGGATTTCTTTGTAACGCTGATTCTCAAATTCCAGGGAGAACAGCATGGTTTTCATTTAGCCACTGTCAAATGATAAATTACTGCACTATCAAAAGAAAGTAGGACTGCTCTTACCCTCTGTGCAAAAGATAGAGAAAGAAAGGACCTGATGATTTATAGCTTGTGTACAAGTTTGCCTTGTGTGATGCACAGGCCATTGTACAGGACTGCCAGAAATGAGATCTCAGGTTAACAAAAACAAGGTCTTGTAACCAGCAGCTGGCCCCAGCTGGGTGAGGAGCAGCCAGAGCTGCTATAATGGTACCATTACAGATCCCCTTTGCACAGGAGGCTTTGTGGGGGTTATATCCATAGGACCTCAGTTCTGAAGGTGTAAAGCTACTCAGAGAATAAGACGTGTAAAGTCTTCAAAAGAAGCAACTTTTAGCATTGCACCAAATCTCAACTGATGGCAGAAAGCCCTGGGAATGCAGTGAAATCTCTGCTAAACAGGACTCAGCCTCTCAGGGAGCTCATTTGCTGTTACTTGCCACTCTTTGTTTCCATGGATTGGTATCAGAGGAAGACAGTCTGATGAGACAAATTCTTTTAGTTCAAACTAAATCAAATATTTGATTTCATTCATCTTTCACCCATCTCCACTTGAAAAGGGCCATCTGTCCACTATGAAGCATCCTATCTGACTAAGAAAAAACATTGCTTGAGGCCCTCAAATGGCAAACAAAGCACAGTGCTGTGTCTTGCAGGTGCACACCCTAATGACATGGCTTCAGGGTTTTCACAACAGTAACGCCTTTGCCTCTCAGGAAAGCTTTCCTGGAGTCCATGGGTTGAGTCTGAGGGCTAAAACACTGTCTTTTTAACACTTAATTAGCTGGAGCAATTAGTGGTCATGTTGTTGCACAAAGAGCAACAAAAAAGAGTGTGGAAACCAACAGGCTGAGAGCTGCTCATCCTGAAACCAGAGAGGGATGGCAGAAACAGGTCCAGCAGCCAAACTGTGTCTTGACACAGGCTCTGAAGCATGGCAGTTGAATGTCAGTTGTGGGTGTATTCATGCAAATTTGGACTTTCTCTCCTGCACCGTGCTTGAACTCACATCACCCTTGGGTATTTCCACTGAAATCCCATTGAATTACCTCGAGTAACCTCCTGCCCACAATGGCGAAAGGAAGAGCAGAGCACAGCCTGTCCAGGTTCACAACCGAGCCCCAGGCAGCAGAACCTGTCCCCTGCAAATCCAAAACCTGGAGCATGGAAAGAGCAATGGTTTGTGAGGAGAAACAGGATGCACTTGATGGGCTGTGCCTGTGTCCCAGAAAGTGCTTTTTGGAAAGATGATGCTTATGACAGGAGTTGCTTGATAGAGTTGGCTGTCATATCATCTGCCCTGTCCCATTAGCTCTGGAGAAGAGAAAGGGTGGTCCAAGGCAAGGTGAAGAATGAGAATGAAGCTGGGCTGACTTCTGAATTCAAGCTACTGTAATACGCAGTTAAAACAGAAACAACCTACAATCGTTATACAATCTGCAATTACGTGCAGAAAGACATATGTCTCTCTGCATGTGTCGGTGTACACATGCATTGTACACTAATATGGGTATAACAACCAAAGAAGCTTTTCTTTTGATATTATCTTTCATTAGGAAATAATGGATTATGATTGTTTCAATTTTTTGAACCCATGGCAAAACATTAAAGCATTTTCTGACTTCACCACATGCCCCTTGTAGGAGCCTGCTCTGTGCCAGCAGCCAGGGCTGTACCTACAAACCTATTTCTCTTTCTCAAGTGTGGCAGCCTTGCCCTGCTCCAGTCAGCTTGGGCACTTGCTGTCCCCATCTCAGGTTAAAGTTGTGATCAGGCAAAGCAGCCCTTTGAACTCAAAGATTATCTGAGTTGCCTTTTGGCAGGTTATTCTGTGAGTTTCAGATGGACGTGATCTGGCTGACAGGGGTTTATCTGTTAAGACAGGAAAGCTGGTGCCCTGTAGGAGCAGAGCTAATCTGATGGGTTAGCACTTAAATCAAAACAAGAGTGGTGAAACACATCTGATCAACAAAGATGCTTTCAAGCCCTGCACTGGGCAGGATGCAGTGACAGGAAGCTGCACCACACTTACAGCATTGTCACACATTGCTCTGACTCAGAGCTGTGCCACTGGTCCCACACGTCCTGCTTGGCCCTGCTCGGCCCTGCTCAGGACATGCATTGGTGCAACCTTGCCAAGGTCTGGGTGCTCACCCCACGGGGTCTGGCTTCTGTGCACATGCAGGTGGCTGCTAAAACCCATCTGTGCGGGATGGGAATTACTTGGAGATCAAAGGGTGCCCTCTGCATTGCAGATAGGCAGGAGTGCTGCTGTACACCTGCCTGGGAAGCAAGTAACAGCAAACAGCTGGACCTGGGCCAGACCAGGTAAGAGCAAGATTTGCAAAGCCTAGAAACAAAGAGAGGTGCTTCACCTTGTGTGCCGAGGGCACAGCCTGGCTTTAAGCTATATTCCTTCATCCTTTTCATCCAGTAAGCATGCTTTGACTTCTGCTCTAAAACAAATGGGAATGACCTGGCTTCTCTAGTGCCTGTTACTCCAAGTTACCCTGTGCACTTCCCAGCACAGAGGACACAGAAACACTGCGGTCAAAACCTACCTCCTCCCAAGCAGCTGTTAAACAAAACAGGAAACAGCAGCCCTACAGTGTGACCATGCTTTGAAGCTCTACCCTGTGGGACAGGCTTCAGTAACCTTTGGGGGGAAGCTTCAACAGCCCCACTACTGCTGGAACTTTTCTCTGTCCTCTTGCCACAAGCACTGCTGCCTGCTCCTCTTGCATCCTGCACACTGGGGACTCTTTCTTCCACTGCATGCTAACAGGCAGTGAAATCACATCATGTATTCACCTTAAGGAGATGAGGAGGGCTAAGCACTTTCTATTTGCAGAAGGGGAAGAGCAGCAAGTCCATGTATAAAATAATTTCCCATTAAGCATCCTGCGATAGTATCTTACATCCTGCTCATGGCAGTTTAACTGTCACCCCAAGCTGATAGACCTTTGAAACACTGAGAACACAAAAATCACAAGAGCAGGGAACTGCGGGATCTGCCACACTGCAAAGCTGGCAAGAGAAAGTTGGACGGGCAGAAAAAGGGCCCTTTGTCCTTTCAGCTCTATAGAGATAGTAACAGGAGAGCAGCATGTGTCCTCCAGGTCAAATAACCCTGCCAAGACAGTTGCAAAGCTACACAGACTTGACAATGAAGAGCCGTATCTTCTCCTTCAGTTATGGCTTAAGGCTCCTACTTGTCCAAGCAGTTCTCTAACCTCTACCACAACAAGTTGGTAAGAACCTCCATCCTCCCAAGGAACACTAAACCACCAGTAAATAGCATTGCAGGGATGCAGTGTTAACACTTCACAATTGTTTTTTCCATGCCAGAATGAGTTAAGGTAGGAGCCTCTGTCCTGGCTTCGAATTTCCTGGCTTTCCCCTGTCTGCGTCACGATATAATTCTTTCCAGCCATCCTTTTCCTCAGATGTTCAGAGTTAGCATTGGGATCCCTGCCAGGTCTCCTTCCCAAAACAAACACAGAGCCTCCCGATGCCAAAGGTTTGCCTTCTAGTCAATACCCCAGGGACAAAACACTTGGCTTCACGAGCGCTGCCCCGACTTCTGCAGATGTATATGAATAAAAATGCAGCTTTACAGAGCCTTGTCTGCACTAGAACAGACTTAATGGCATGCCCCTACAAGCTGTCTCTCTCCATCAACTGTAAATAGAGCCTCAATTAATTAAGGAGGCTATTTGCCAAGTTAGTACGCAGAGTTTCAGCAAACATAATAAGGTTTATTGTCAACTTTTTCCTGGTGTGATCATGCCTGCATTGGAGTTTTGCTAGTAATAAAAACACCCACCCATTATTAAACCACAGTGTAAACCTGCTCTAAAATGCATGCCCTGAAAAGTGATCAAATACTATTCCCATCTAATTAAAAAGCTTTTCTTGCCCTCCAGACTCTCTGGGTTCATGCCTTATCTGCTGCTGTAACCTGTGTTTGTTGCCTGGAGGGCTGGAAATTGCAGAGCTGTTGGTGGCTGATGAGAAATGATTCAATGGAAACGCTGCTGTGAGTCCCATACATAGCAAACCACATCCCTACACTGCTCTGAGCTGGGAACAGACTGAGATTCAGATACATCCTTTCTGTCTAGTAAGGGATGTGTCCTTCAGGCTCCAGACAGTGTGTGTCCTTTAGCAAGCCAAGGCTGCTACTGCCTTCTTTTCTTCTGGAAAGAAAACAAGAAAGTTTTCTCTCTTTGAGGAAATAAGTGTATGACTTATGTACAAAAAGAACATTCAGAGAACAGAAACAAATCCCCTCCAAGAAGCACTATTAATATGCTCTCATCAAGTACTGTCTTGTTGTTGTTGTTAGGGAAGGTAAGCAGTATAGTGGCTATACCAAATGACCATGGTGCATGCAGACATTAAATCAAGCACTGCTACTCACAGATCTTTTTTCTACCAACCTTATTCTTATTAGATTTGATTTATATATGCCCAGTTTCCAGCAGGAGACTTGAGATAATTACATCAATCCCTCAGAACTTTGGGTCTCCATGGTGTCATTTGAAGAAGGCTCAGGTGAAGGATGTGCCCAATTCCTTCCTTCCCATCCCTTTCTTCAAAGGTTTAGACATAGAATTGGCCTGAATTTGTACATTGATTTTATTTAAAGGTGGTTGGGCTGTTAAAAAATACTGATAATTTAGGCAATCTTATTAATACAAATAGAGGTGGATGCTAAGCCTGTATTTGTTCATGCTGAAGTCAATAGCAGTTCAGTGTATTTTTAGGGTAATGAAGAGTCTAATAAGCTTCAATATGGAAGGAGTGTGAAATGTGGGTGTTTTAACAATATGTCCAAGTCTCCCTGTGCTCAGGAAGCGACTCA
Organism: Agapornis roseicollis; assembly: GCA_002631895.1. NCBI lineage: Eukaryota > Metazoa > Chordata > Aves > Psittaciformes > Psittacidae > Agapornis > Agapornis roseicollis. Next base: position 41,674 of record NDXB01003098.1, read on the forward strand.
AATACATAATCATTCATAATTAACAGCATCTCTGTAGCACCACCCGTGAAAGGATCCCATGTTCCTTCATAAATATTAAATCAACCCAACACCCAGCTGTGTAACAATTATTACTGCCATTGACAGATGGAGAAACTAGGGCACAGTCTCACTGCCCACACAGAGCATCTGCTGCAGAGCTGGGAAGAGACTGACCTACCCAAGTTGAACAATCCAATGCTGGATCTGGATGTCTCATGACAAGTATCTGCCTCCAAAAGCTGCGCCCAAATTGTCACATCAGGGTGGAAATGCTTCTTTGAAAGGTTAATGTCAAACAGTGTCATTATTAGAGGGGGAAATGAAGCAGCAGCATCTCCAAGGAAACAGGAATACATGAGAAGGAGGGAGCAAGGCAGCAAGAACAGGAGTTGGAACTGCAGCTAGAGATGGCAGCTGTATCTATTGTCCCATGGTTTATATTTCTGGTCTGACTTTCTACTAAGTTAGGCAGCTTCCTGCTGTGAATGTCAGAGCAATTTACTTACAAACAATGTAGCTTTCTGTCACTCAAGCATGAAGGACCAGATCTCTACCTCAGAGCCCTGACAGATGCCCCAGGAGTCACCCTGCTTTCCTTCTGGACAGCAGCAGGCACCAAATAACCCCAGTATACATCCTCCCCCTATCCTCCCACCTTCCTCATGTGTGTATCCTCACTATGGCTCTGGCTGTCATTTCACCCCTCACTGAAATGCAGCTCTTCTGGGTACAGGCTGCAGCAGTCCCTTTTCTTTCAACACCCAGACCCTGAAATTCAGCACAGGGAGTCAAACACTTGGGAGACTCACAAAGTCATTTGAGCTAGAGCAGGACCAGGAGACACAGGTTGATGCTTTGCCTTATAAAAAGGACAAAGGCAGCTTGGGAGACAGGGCTTGCAGGTTTTAATCCATCTTAGGGGACTGTAAGGCTCCCCTAAGTACAAAGAGTATTGGTTTATGGCTGGGAGAACAGTATTTCCAATTAAACACCCAATATCAGTTCCTCTTTCGGTATTCCCACCAAAGCACCAGCATTACGCAAGCTGAATAGCTGATAACACAAGGTGATGTGGTTCTGGGCAATAACAACTATTCGTAAGCTCTTCTTAGAGCCAAGGGGTTTGACTTGGACATGTTGCTGTGCTTCTATACTTAGCACTATCAGAGGATGAGCATTTGCACCACAAGAACAATGTGCTAATAAAAAAAGAGCAGATTTATCCCTTTTCCAATTAAAAAAGAATAAAATTATTGCAGGGGAAGGAATTCTCCCTTGTGGATAAGGGTTAAGTCTGTCTGGACTAATCCTCTACTCGGATGAGGTGGCTTATTAGGGATTTAAAAAACCCTGAAGGCTTAGATATATATTTACAGTGGAACAGGCCCACATGAAAGATGTATTTTCAGTGTATTTAATGACACATTTGACTTGAATTCATGTTGGAGAAATCTAGAAATCTGATTGGTTTTGGGGTTTTTTTGCTGTTGTTTCTGTGAAACCCTTTAATAAAGGCTTTACAGAAGCAGTAATATGTAACTTTAAAAGGGTTTTAAAGCCAATTGAAAGCGAGCCAGAGCAGACTGAATTCCTGCTTCCTGCAGAACAGCAATAAATCCTTCTGCCACCACTCAGTTCCCTTCAAATCACAGTTACAGATCATCAGACTGCCACGATGACCAGAGCTCACCCAAAGCAAGTGTCCTGAGGCTCTATGCCCATTGTTTCCCTGGATGCACCATGGTTTGTTCATCAGCTTTGCTGCTCCATCCACTCCAGCCATTTTTTGTTGGAGTTTAAGTTTGCTTTCTTTGAACCTACTGGAGTTGGTTCATAAAATGCAATTCAAGTGCAGCCCCTGCATGCCAGTACTGTAGTAACCCCCTTAGGAACCACACTAATGTCTAAGAAGAAAGCAGTCTCAGTACAGAGGACAGCAGAGCAGGAAAAATTAACACAGAGAAGAGACACAAGGGGCAAAGGGGAAACTGAGCTGCCCAAGGATGTACCATAAGCCAAGGGCAGAATTGGGAACAGCATATTTCCTAAATCCTCATTCATCCAACACTCTCTGAATCATATTGCTTCTGAATAAATGTTAACACAATTCTTACCAACATCTCATTTGCAGGTGCCACGTACATCAGAACAGTATTTCTATGCTAGATACCCAAGCCTTAAAATACCACTTAATTCTCTCAGCAAAACACCTCTACACAGGCACAAACCCTGATCAACTGAACAACAGTGTAAGAGCCAGCCAGAGTATGTGAAGAGCTCCAGGAGTGCTGTTTTACTGCAGCTGCAGATCTCAACAGCATTTCCATCCCAGCTCTTTCCCTGTGTTGCCAGCTGTGGACAAGAGTTTGTATGATGCTGCAGATACCTCAAAGGGATACCTCAGTCTCTGCACAACTCCCCTGCATGGCTTGGTTTGTTGTAGCTATGGGCAGAGCCCCGCTTCAGGATGCTTTTTAGGCTGGGTGAATTCCAGCAGGGGATACACATTTTACATGGCACAATTCAGGGAAAATAGCTGCACTGCTACAAGAATATTTTGTGCCCAGCTTCTCACAATGATGCAAAGGACATGGCAGAGGACTGCAAGTGCTGGAGGGAATGCAGCTTCACAGGTGATTTCCTCCAAGCTTGGCCTGATAAGAGTCCATTTGCATACATTAATCCTGCCACAGCCATTAAGCAAAGCATGGTAGCAGAGACCAAGTACTGCAAAGCAGTAATTTCGCTCACAGCGACTTGATTACTTGCAATTCTCTGTACATACCCAAGGGCTCTCCCACTGCTTTCATACAGCAATATTGTTCTAGTGGAGACAAAACTAAGAAAGCCATTTTATTCCCATTGGAAAGAAAAAGTCCTGATGCACTTTAGTCTCTCATTTTCTGGAAGGGGATTTTACCCACTGCTTAGAAATACTATCAGGAGGAAAGTGTCACGTACTGCTTCTACCTCCATGTTTCAGGGCAGAGTCCACCAACTCTATCACAACTGATAAGTTTCCACAGATGTGAACACTGTGCTCCTAGAAATTGCCCCCCTGCCTGCAGCCTCCCTGCACACTCCAGCTGCCTGCTTAAAGCAAAAACCTTTGCTCACACCAAAAACCAATGACTTTGCCATCGAGCTGTTGGAGCCAGGAGTCTGTGGTTGGTGCACACAAAAGGCTTGCAGATCTGGAGGAACTGCAGCTATGTAAAAGTACTTACTCACATAGCCTTGCAAGCCTCTATCAAAAACAGGGTGGTAAAGATTCTTGGGCAGCTCGGTTCCAACTTCACCCCTTTTGTCTGCTCAGGGTTAATTTTCCCTGCTCTGCACTGAGATTGCTTTCTCCTTAGACATTAGTGTGGTTCCTAAGGGGGTTACTACAATACCGGTGTGCAGGGGCTGCACTTGAATTGCGTTTCATGAACTAACTCCAGCAGGTTCAAGGAAAACAAAATGTGTCCTGGTATCATTACATTGTTTGCATGACCTTCATCAAAGAACCACACAGTTCCTCTCTGGTATTGTGGCATTTAACATGACATCTTACTATCAATGAAGAGAGCTCTGCCACACACTTTGTGATATTTTTGAGCTGGTTTTCATCCCCCAAGGTCTTCTTAGCAAAGATTATTATTTCTGTTCCCCAGCATCAAGAATCACTTATCACTGAGAAGGCTCCTCGCGTGTTAGATGATATATGAACACACAAAAGAGCTTACAAGCTAAAGATAAGACAGATAGGAAAGCCCAAGAAAAGATAACACTGCCCTGAGTGGGTGACAGTGGCAATAACATACCAGCAGCTTAGTCACTGCCAAGTTTTGGCAAAGCAACTACAACTTGTGGTTACTCATTGAACTTTTTCACTGCTAAATAACCAAAACAAGACATTCAACATAATTATTGCAGTCTGTGTGGCAAAGGATCATGCCTCCAACTGCTGATTTATTACCAGTTTCATCACACCAAGGGTTTTAATCAAGCTTCCAAGAAGCCTTCCTTCCAGTTCAGGCTTCCTTCCAAAACCAGGGGTATATGTAACCCACAGGGGTGCAGAGGACAGACTGACTACAAGACTAGGCTCACCCTCAAGAATTTAGAACCAAAACCAAAGCTACCACCCATTCTGGCTGCTTTTAAAAATAGAGGTAAATTAAAAGATACTTGAGATTTCTCTGCTTGTGCCAGGATGCTCTGCTGGCTGATGCATAAATCACCACTGTGAGATGTAGCGCAGGCAGGCAGTTACTACCCAGCTGAACAAGAGCTGCGTTCAATTGCGACTTGAATTCACTGCAGTTTATTTCTGGAATGATTTAAAATGCCTGTGCTGAAGGCAGTAGGACCACTGCATCCAGTGAGTCATCCATGACACCTGATGTAGGCAGGTAATAAATCTCAGCATGTTTTCTAAAGCTTTCTATAGGACTCTGAGGGTACTTCACATTAAGATGTAAAATAGCATAAGGGACAAACATCTTGAACTGTGTGGGTCCAGCACTATTTTTCCCCTAATAACCAGTTAAAATTCACCCATTAAAGAGTACCACACACAGTAACTCTGTGTTAACCAGAGGGACACAGGAACCTGGCATTATACATGTCTGGATTTCAGAAATTTCAGATTTTTGCTTGATCACAGCATGTTTGGGTAAAAAACCAAACTAAACCAAACCGAACCAAACCAATTTAAGCCACAAATTCCCTGTAGCCAGATTAGTTTTAAAATCTGATTTGGCCACCAGCGACAAAGTGCCTCTGCCAGCATGGGACACAGCAGGAACCAACCCAGGCAGCATCTCCCCAGCTTCTCAGGTGAGTTTTGCAGCCCAGCCTGATGGGGACAGAGCAGGACCTGAGCTTGCTGTGCTCGGGAACAGCTGGATAACACTGCAGCCACGTCTGTGGCTACAGGATCTACATTCCTCTTGTCTCTATCCATTTGTGCTTCACCTGGAGGACAAAGAAGGCATCTTGCTTCCTTTCAAGAGATGTGAGCTTTAATCCATCAAACACCTCCAGGGAGAAAACCAGCAAGACATGGAAGAAACTTATCAGCCAAAAAGGCATCTAGCTTATAACTCCCAAATGATGGGAAGAAAAACAGGAGGTGACACAGATAAAGAGTAGATTTACTGGAGATACAACAAGAGCCTTCATGTGGCCCAGCTGGAGCACAGTACAGCTGAAAGAAGGCTTGGGGACAAGAGGCAGGGTCAGACACGTGGAGATGCACATTGAAAGCGAGGACGTAGGTCAGACTTGCTGCAAAAGGTCAGAGATTCCTGTTTCATGGGGCAGACAGCAGCAATGACTCACACATATTGCATTACTGGTACATTTACCCTGGTTCACAATTTCCCTTGGGCAGGAAGCATCATACCCAGCTTTTCCAGGAAGCATATTGTATCCTGTCAGGGGATTTGTGCAGGGCAAGGGGTACTCTGCCCTGTAAGAGCAGAGCTCATGTTCTCTGTATGGAAAATAAGTGCCAAGACAGGCTTGGCACTGCCCTCTGGGGACAATATGGAAAGTATTAAGTTCTGATGGGAGCAGCAGCTGGCTTCTATCAGAAAGGCACTAACTCTATCCTTTTAAAACCCTTTGTGCTTCTTTTCTCACTGGAGAGATAAACAGCCTGCCAAGGTCATTTGCACTCTGCTGGCCAGAGGAGACGTGCTGAGGCTACAGGGCAGTGCTGTAGGTGGGATGCTTTGAGCAACACCGTGTTCCTGCAAAACCACCAGTACCAAACATGACTCCAGATTAAACCAAGGCCCTTTTTCAGTGCCTGAGTCGATAAAGCACCACTGCTTCTGACTGCCAGAAGGCTGCAAGGCAGCAGCAGCACTAATGGAAATTAGTCTCTTCATGGATGGCAGGCAGGACTGCAAGCCTATATCAGTGCAGAAAACAGCTAAACGTAAAATGACCCCCCTGACAATGGCACCGTATCAAATAAATCAGCATCTCAACTTACCTTGTGAACACATTATCCTGCTGCACACGGAGAGTAAACATAGCAGAGGAGGCAAGCTGATCAGCAGAAACCCGAGCTCCGAGGCAGGGTTCCCTTACACAACAGTAGTCCTTTTACCTGGCAGGTCAGAGGAATTCTCGTAGGCAGAGATGAGCCCCTTTGCCCAGCGGGTGCTGGGGGAGCCCTGCTGCATCACCACCAACCGGATCGGAGGCTGGGTGTCTGCAGGGACCTCGGGAGCATATTCCTTGCTGGGATCCTTCCCCCTGCAGTCATAGAGCACACAGGAGATCAGGAAAACCAGAAGCAAAATAACATAACTAGCTACCAGAATGATGAGATTCAAAGTAACAGGATCAATCTCCAAATAAAATTCCATTTGATCCCATACTATTGAGTGCAAACCCAGAGAATGGAGTTTCATATGCTCGAGTGAGCAACCACTAACTGATCAGAATAGATGTATTGGCTTTGCGGTAAAAATACATTAATCCTCAGGTCTCCTGTAGCAATGGATTTCCCCGAACTGGATGATTAAAGCAGCTCAGTTTAATAACTTAAGCTCCTTCTTTTAATGCCACATTGCCTACAGTGGCAGGAGCTAAATCTGAATGCTATATTGACAGGAAAACATCCTCCTTGCTCAGGGAATATCTCTGCCTTTCTGGGAAGGTATCAAACCAGTTTTCATCTAAGGGCATTTTGCAGAATCTCCCTTCCTCAAGTAGGTTTGGGACTGTGGGCTGAAGAGAACCGAGCTGTGCAATTAATAAATGAAGACAGAAAAAAATCAGGGAGAAAGTAATTTCTCACAGGTTCTGATCTCAACTAAGACCTTATTGTCCTGTGCTAGTGCTATAGAGGGGCTTTTAAAGTGAACTAAAGACTTCCGTTACCCAGTTCCGTATCAGGATTACAGGGACATGTCACACCACATCATATCACATGCAGCCCAGCCAGTCCTTGCATGAACTCAGCTCTAGGATCCTGCTTCCCACAAGCTGCTCTGTCCTCTTTGAGTCTCCCACATGCGAGAAGGTGCAACACAACTGCACATTTCTGTAGCTTGGGCACCAATCATTTCTTTTTCCTATGTGGACCCTCTGCTTGCTAAAACAAAAGGTGAAGTTTGTGTTGTGACTGTCCCCTGCCTGGCAGCAGTGTCCACTGCCCAGCCACAAAACCTGCAAGTACTTCCTGCATCTTCCAGATTTACAGCTCTGAAGCTGATGGGTGAGTAGGAGCCACGCATTGCCTACACGGCACTCGCTTCAAGACTGCTCGAGAGACCACCCTTCCTTCTCCTCCTCCATACAACCCAGATGCATAAGATGCCAGGAAGGCAGACACAAGGGCAGCGAGTGATGCTGATGAGCACCACAGACCCTACGTCAACATGTTCACCCCTTCCACACAAACCTCCAAGGTTTTGGTCAGCATTACAGCACAGGAGGGGTTTAGGAAAAGATTAGGCTGTCCCAACTCTTAGCACTGCTGGAGCTGTGGAGAAGGGCTTTAAGTGTCAGCAAGAATCTAATCTGGTGCATCTAAGCTGAAAGAAATATGTCATGGGGCCATCCTGCTGCCATGGACCTCAAAATGTGCCGCTCATTTTAAGGCCAACATCAGCTGCATTCTCCACCATCTGCCTTCATGGCTTTTTAGATGAGAAGTAGCTTGTATTGAAAGTAATCCCAAGCCTGGCACTGCAAGAGGCATGCTTAGAAGGGAGCACAAAACACAAGAGACACATGTGTGTGACCCTCATGTTGTGCCTGTTACATTACCTTGTACTACATCTGAAGCAGACCAGGCAGTTGGCTGTAGCTTAGGTGAGGCTGAGAGTTTTCAAGACAGGCTGAGGGTTTTGATTACACACTTGCCCTCCACAGCAATGAGGATCAGAGCTGGGATTTGATTTCATGCTTGCTGGGAAACCAAAAGTCTTGTGAAAATCCCTCCAAAATGCCCCAGAAGCACAGGTGCCTTCGAAAGGCAATGGAGTTTATGGTCTTAGATTTCAATCATGTTGCACCACAAAAACTTAGTACCAAAGTACTAAATACTATATAGTTCTTATGTTGAGAGAGATGTGGAATTTTACATTCCTTTAAGTCTTTGAAACTAGTCCTCAAATGGCAGCACTGTTCTCACAAAAGAAAGTTCGTGTGATTTTTCCCCTTTGTATTTATTTAGTACCAGCAAGTTTGCCAAACCTGAATTGTCTCCTTTAAAGTCCTCCAGGCCGGTTTCAGGTGTCTGTCCAATATTGCAGCTGGAAGATACATGCCATTAAGTGTTTAATTTAGATAGGCATCGAGCCAGCTCCTAGGGGACTTTTCAAACTGTAAAATCCGGTACTAGATTACTGTACCACCTTCTGTGCTGCTGCAGACACAATCTCTTGGAGAGAGAAAAGTCTCCATGTTCCTACATGGAGCTTCTCAGAGAAAAGAAATAGAGTGAAAATACATGATACTTTTAAAACACCCCTAAAGGCCTGGTTTAAAGGCCTTTTAAAACACCCCTAGGGCCTGTTTGCAGCAAGACCGCATATTAATACTGTTGTATTCCCAGGTCCCTGTCCTTGAGCCAGATCTGCTCACAGCAGCCCATGTCTGAGGTCAGCATGCTGGAAACTGAAAGCTGAGGGGCTTGGCTTTGATATCATTAATTCTTCCCTCCTCCCAGCTCATTTCACTGTTTAATATTCCTGTGCCAAAGGATTGCCAGGGTCTAATTCCACCTGCCAGCACCCCTGCCCAGAAGAAGGAGCATCACTCCACCTCAGGAACCTCGTCTGCACACATACTGGGCCTTTTTATAGGAGAGGCTCACTCCTGGCACTATTCCCAGGGTTGGTATCCAGAGTCCTCCCCTGCCCAGCACCACTCCCTCTTGCCCATCCTGTAGCTGCAGCTCTGTAGCTGAAATCAGTCTGTGAGAAACTCTGGCTTCTTCTCACCTAACACAAGAGTTCCACAGCGGGTGTCTGCTGTGCCAGCTCTCTTTGATTACAGCAGGTCAGGGCTGATCACACCAGCGTTCTGGCTGGTTGATCCCAGCTGCAGCAGCTCACAAGGGGGGACTCATCACACAATGCATCAAGATGGATGTACACAGCCAGACAGCCAAAAGGGACCAGGCTCTGCTGCATTGAGCCATAGGGAAGCAAAGAGCGGTTTCCAGTCCTGGTGCTTCCAAGATGAAGCCTGAGTGCCTGATGTGTTGCAGAATATGCTTCTCAACATGCCTGACCCTATGCCAGTGGCTGCACCTTGGAGCTGCAACCCAGTGAGGGAGCCATCACTACCGGGCTTGTTTGGCTTAACTGCAGTGCCACGGCTAAAAATAGCCCCTAGGAAATAAATCTCCTCAATAGTGCAACGTGAAAGAGGGGAATATGGATGACAACAATCCCAGCATATTTCAAACAGAATAACAAATGCTTTGAGACCATTTGTACCTTTCTCAGGTATCAGAAAGGACAGGCCTACCTCCTGTATAATGCTTGTCCTGCCTTGTCTTTTCCATGTGATTCCTTGTAAAAAGGGAGTCTCCTCCTTCTTTGTAGCCACTGTTTACATACTGGAACACTGCGATAAGGTCTCCCCTAAGACTTCTTTTCTCAAGGCTGAATAAACCCACCTCAGGTTTTCCTCATATGGCTTCTCGGTCCTTGGATCATCTTTGAGTTCCTTCTCTGGACCCTCTCCATCGTGTCCACGTCTTTTTTTGCATAGCGGGGACCAAAACTGACCCACGATATCCCGATTTTATGACTCAGGTTTTCCCTAGTGATCTCTTTCAGCTCAGGTTCGTAGCATCATGCCCACACCGTTACAAACGCCTCACTCGGGCTGGCCACACGTAGGTGCTGTTGCTTTCCCTATGAAAACATCGGAGCGGCTTTCACCGGGAGCGGCTGAGCGCGGCGCTGGGAGATCCCGGGCAGCGCCCGCCACCCATCCGTACCACGCAAACTCCTCTGTGCGAGATACAGCACCGCTTACTAGGAAGGAGAGCTCTACTTTCATAAGCCCTTTTGGTCAATGGTGTCAAGCCTCCATCAATGTCTGACGACAGAAAAAGAGCTTCCACAGTTACTGTGCAGGGTTTATACTGCGCTCATTCTCAGCAGGCACTTGAGTGCAGTGGTTAAGCTATTTCCTACTTTAGGGGTGCATTTGTTACTATTTGACCTCAACAGTATTGGAAAACAGCTACTAAAATGCTGCTTTTGAGAAAGGAATTGAAATTCAACTAGAAAGATGAAAAGGAAACATACAAAACAACCATTATGATACAGAATTAGTAAAAGAAAGGCAATTGCCATAAGGTGGCAGCTGTTGATCAGCTATTTTTCTGATTGCTTTTTCTTCATCTCAGGGCTCCAGGTGAGATTCATCCTTCAAGTCCGTGGCCCAGCTGAGATACATCAGACATGGGGTGCTGATGCTTACTCCTACCCCAGCTCCCTGCAAGAGCTCTACTGATGTCAGAACTGGGTCTATTTGGTGCTGCAAGAAGCAAAACCCAAGAGGGATCTGATTCTGTGCTGTGATGGTTTCACTTTGGATAGGGATTATGCAGGCAAAAAGATAATTTTCCCAAGAGAGTACGTACAAGTCCGGGGTGATGCATGACACTGGAGCTGGGTGATCTTAGCCAGGGGTTTCACAAGGTGTGACAATCCAACTGCAATCCTTTTCATGATCCCTGTAGGATGTAATTGAAATGATGCTGAATGTTCAGTGAACTCCAGTGGGTTAAGCAACCATGTCTATACTCTGAATGTTCATTAAAAATAGTTTAACATTTAATCGACTTCTTCTGTTAACCAAGAAGACAGATTGGATAGGAGAGGTAAACCCCACCACTTGGTTTCAGAACAGTGATCCAAACCTTCATGTGAGATAAATTTCTCTGTATAACTTTATAAACATAACTGGGCTGATATCAGTGGAGCATGGGTGCAGTTTAGACAGTGCTGCTTGTAGGGTGAGAGTCTATAGAGGGTTAGTACCTGAAGAAAGGCAACATTATTTTTCATCTCTAGGTAACTTTCCAGTGAGAGCTCAAATAAGTCAGACTGCAGCTGATCTAGTTTGATGTGCTGTCCTCAGCTCCTGAAGAAGCGTATGCAAATGTGAATGCCTTTGTCATTATTAATGGTAAACTGACTTAAAACAGGAGGAAGAAAATGAAGATGTTTGATATTGAACACAAGTCTCCTGAAATGGGTCATGCATGGGTAAAGCAGATTCAAACTGGGTCTCAATTTTGCTGGAGCTGGGCTGCTCGCTTGGTTTGTCTCCTGTCCCATAATATATCTTCTGCAAAAGCTAATGCACATAATGCAGATATAAAATCAAAGTGTATAGACATGGTTGCTTACCCCATTGGAGTTCACTGAGATCAAACTCAAACTGATACCACAGAAACTATCCCCTCCTTCCCGCTGTTCTGACTCAGTGCTGCACAAACAGCTTTAGCCAAGACTTTAAGATGCACTTCCCTGATCACCCTGGCACTGTAGTGTATGCTCATATGCTTTGCCAAACTGGGACGGATTTAGGCACACACAGCACTTATCTCAGGTATGTGTGTTCAGCTGAACTTGGGCTATTAAACTACAGTGTGGCTGCCAGGAATACAAGTATTATTGTAGGTAGTAAAGCACTTAATATGAGAAATCACTAAGTGAGAGCTACAGCTTCTTGGTTTAGAGCACTACAACTTCTTGGACTATTGCTTATGAAGATTAAGGACTATATTCTTTCCTTCCTCATTCCCAGTAAATCAGGATTTTGTCAGCCTGGCTCACTGGGACTGGAGCTGCTGGAGCGTGTTAGCAAGAGGCACTTGATGCACTGAGAGCCAGGCTGTGCAGGGGATGGTAACCTCTTCACCAGCACAACTGCAGCCTGCAGGAGGAAAATAGGTGCTGGCACCCTTAGGTGACCTCCCTGAAAAGTCTGGTGCTAAAGACATGCAAGAGAAGCTCCAGGGCCCAAGCAGGGAGAGGGAAGGTCAGGAATGGAAGGTTCCAACTCCTGGCAGTGCTGCTCACACATTTTTGCCATTGCAGACGGGTTGCAGAGCAGTTCCCTGGTCCTGACTGGCACAAACCCCGTACATCTATCCTTAGGGTGACATTTGTGACATATCAATCTTTAAGGTCCCTTCCAACACAAACCATTCCATGATTCTATGATTTGTGATCTATGTACATTTCCCTCTCTGTTTACCATGAATGAACCTCTGCGAGGCAGGATGTAAGGAATACGTCAGTATTCCTGGGGCATGTTTGAGTGCTCGGGTGATCATCTTACAGATTGCAGGCAATAAATCAGTTTTGCTTCTGAATTCAATCTCTTCTCTTTGATTTGCATTCAAGACTCTGCTACCTTGGGACAATTGGCAACACACAGCTACTTTTCAAGGAATCAGAGGACTTCTATGAGCTGGGAATACATAGAGGCTCCTTGCCCAAGCGTGCAGGAGGCACCATGGTTGTAAACAGCCACTGCCGGCATGTCTGCAAAACCAGTGGTCTCTAGATCTGCCCACAGCTTTGTTGAATGTGATGTTGGGTGAAGGAGGCAGAGAGGAGTTGAATGATGAGAAGAGGAAGATTCATTAAAAAATAACTTGGCAAAATCAGCCTGAGAAGGTCTTGCAGAGCTCTCTGCTTTATTCAGCTGGGGTGCATCTGGAGAGGAAAAACCCTGAGGATTCCTGAAGCAGCTTTCCTTGTTTGTTTTGATTTTCAGGCTCCTCGCTAGGATCCCTGCAAATCTGTGACATGTCATGTATGAAGGCAGCAAATAAAGTGAACTCTGAATTTTGCCTTTTTAGGGTTATTCAGAGAATACAGACCTCCCTCAAAAAAGGATACTTGAATACCAGTCAGACACCTGGTGAACAAACCAGCTGTTCACAGCTGTTCTTTCCATCTCTCTTTTTCATTGTTTGGAGAAACAATGAAGTGATCGAGGACTAAGAGAGTTGAATGATGAAAAAATAGAGACCCAAGTGCCAAGCTCTTTAGTGCTCTTTGTAAAACCCAAATAAATGGAAAAATAAATCAAGCTTAGACATCAACAGGAAATTGAAAAGTTACATCAATGGAAGGACAGAAATGTATACGTCAATCATTTGGCTGGAGATGTTGTGGTATAAACAGATTTTTATCACTTATAGCTCTCTATTCAAACAACTTTGTCCTAGATTCCTTTTGTAAAAGTACACAGAGTACAATTTTGCCAACAAGCCTCTGGGAAGAAACAGGAAAACTAGAGCAAGACTGGCTTTGCTGTCCCTCATTTCGAGTTCTCAGTGTTTTTAAAGCAACAGTTTAATTTAAAAAAAAACAGAAGAGGCTTAAACCTAATCCTCAGTCAAGACTGCAGGACTTGTTCAATGCCTCCAGCAAGGCACATGGGGATGTCTTTGCTCAGCAGAGATGGATGCTTGAACCGTGCCATTCCCACCATGTTCAAACCTAAGCAGCCACATCACCTCTCTTGTCCCTCCTTCACAGCAACCTGCATTTCTTACAGTTAGTTCATCTGCCAGCAAGGGAAGGTTAAATGTGACCATCCCAGCACCCCAAGCCCCTGTTCCCATCACTGCGCCTCCCAGCTGACGCACAAGGCCAGCCTGGAGCCACCTCCATCCAGGGATGTGGTCCCTTGCCACCGGAACCCCGCTGCTGCCAGCTGCCCTTGGGTGCAGATAACTGGCCCTTGAGGACAAAGCCTTTGCCTTCCTTTTAAGATGGAAGATATGGGGATACAAACAGTAATAAATAACTGATGTGTCAGTCTGAACTGAATCCTGTTCCCCTGCCTCACCCACTTCCACTCTGTTCTCCACCAGGCTTCTGTTTTTTGCTTTCTCTGCTTCTTCCACACCCACCTTTTAATTTTGTATTCCCTTGGACAAAAGCAGGACTCCTGTCTGCAGCAAGGGACTTTTCCTGGGAGCTTTTCATCTCTGATGAAAAGGAAACCACGTCCCCATGCTATTGGGAGGTTTGAGCCTCTAATCTCCTCCTTCCAGCTTTGCTCCTAACACTTGGGCTTGACTTCTTGTCTAGACCCATCAGTTATACTGCAGTCAGTCCTGCCGTGTTCCTTGGGTTTCTGTCTTGGCACCAGGCTTGGTTTTCTGCTGCATATGTAGCCCCAGTCATTTCTACATTGTTATCTCCCAGCTGCTCTCTTATCGTTGCTGTGTTGTTCTCTCTTGGCTTCCTCTGCAGTTCCTATCTGTCTTCTGTCTCTTTGTGTACCACTGTAGGCTTAGCTTTAGTCAAGTTTTCATGTCATTCATCAGACATCTTGTTAGTGCTAATTCATAACATTCTGGTTTCTCTTTGTTCTTGTTAATGTATTTCAATCTCCCTGAGCGAAAACTCAGCTGAACTCAAGTTAAATGTGTCCTTTGACTGAAAGTGGAACTCAAAGTGGTGGGAAGGTGCCCATGAAAATGTTCACAACCACAAGATGAAATGAGGATTTCTTTGCCATGAGCTTTCCCCAGAGCCATGGAGCTGAGCCCATTTGGCTAAAGCCCTTGTGATGCTCCACAGATCCATTTGTGTGAACTCCCACTAAAATACAGCTCATGCTTTCAAGTAATTCACTACCCAGTAGCACTTAACTGTGTATTGGGTCATTCAGTGGAGACAAATCAGACAAATACATGATATTCTGAGAACAGTTACAACATTTTGAGCCAACTGCTCTGCAACTTCTTTTGGTTAGCAGCACACTAAATCTTCATGTAGCAAAGGTGGCCAAAGAGGAAATTATGAGAGCTTAAGCTTTAAATCCTCCAGACATTAAATCCACCATTTGTGTCAGAGGCAAGTCCTCCTGTGAAAAGGGAGGATGATACAACAATTTATGCTCTTGTCACACTGTATAGGGATATCTATTTTCAATTTAATACCTCAAACCTGTCTTTTGTTTAATGTTTGATAGTTCTTGCTCACAATTATACTCAGATAATCAGTAGTCCTTTGGGACAGAGATCCTGTAGTCAAATTGTTTACCTATGTGCCATCTTTGTGAGCCAATGATGCATTCCAGCAGCTGCAGCCCACATGAACCCCATCAGTGCAGAGACATAACCAAACCCAAGGAAAACACTGTGTGATATGAGACTGGTAAATGCCATTCTCCTATCTGGTGTCACCACACTTCAGTTAACCTGAGGGCTACATCTGGGCAGCAATGATTGAACTTCCTGATAGTGACAAGTCTGAACACTACCACCAGTATTGTCCTAGTTGAGGCAGTACCTTAATTAAGTGCAGCCAAATGTTGTTTTCATTCTTATTCTGACAGATCAACTAATTCGAGTGCAAAATCACATTCTCATGCTTGGCAAATCCTTTGGACTTTGAAAGATTTTGTATTTTTTATTCCCAGACAACATGGAGACTCAGCGCTCGACTACACAATACAAATATCCAATTTCAAACACTTGGCTCTGGGCTGAAGCACTTCAGTGGACTGTTGTGATTCAAAGGGGAAAAACTATTTCATTTTGAACACTGTAATGCTTTTCAAATAGCACATTGGCTGACCCATTCTGGATCATGACCTTGAGAACTCCACATACATGTTTGTGAAAACATGGTTTGATTTGCGTCATTAAATGGATGAAGAAGCTTCACAGCTGTAGGAGAGGAGTTGCCCCTCTCCCCCTTGACACTCTTTCAAAGGACACAGAGGTCTCAAATGACCCACACTGGCATGTTCTCAACCCCAACTGCATGACCCTGAACCACAGAGCAGTCTACAAGAAGCCATGGACAGTTCTTCAGTGTTGAAGGGAATGGCTCACTTGTATGAATGTGTGTCTGTAAGAGTATGGATTTAAAGGTCAGATTCATGTGGAAAAAGCAAGGAGGATGTACGTTTTTCTCAGAAAAGGCAATTTTGCTTTAGGGCTTTCCATTCACCCCACCACTTTCTAGAGATAGCTCAGGTGGAAATCAGTAGCCAGACACCAATACTTGTCCTTCAGCTTCACAAAGGGCAGAATTTAGAGCAGCAGCACACGGCTTTAGGAAAAGCCTTGGGATGTAACAGGAGGCAAACGAGATGCCTGACCCTGCAGAGGAGATGTTTGTGCTCTGAGGTGTTTTAAGTTTCACAAGACTCAGCACAATGCTCCTGCTCCATGTGGACCACCCAGTTGCATGGCAAGAAACCCATTTTTCTCATGGTTTCAGCCTTGCCTTTGCTGGACTGCTGCTTTTACAGCAACCTTGTTTTCCCAGCTGGTTCGTGTGCCTGAGCTCAGGTCCCTGAAAGCAAAGGGCTTGCTCAGAAGTTAAACAAAAGCTCTTTCAAGTTTAAAAAGAAGGAAAAAAAAGAGTCCACCTGCAGGGAGCCCCCTTCTCCCAGAAAGAAGAGTTTGCTTTGAAGGCCTTACTGCAAGAAACCCAAGGCTGAATTGGCCCATGACTACCATTGCCAAAGTGTGTGCGGTGGCTGAGATGTGATTGCCTCTTTAAGCTAAGAGAACTTCAGGAAGACTTCAGCAATAGAAATACTGCAATCAAGTCATTTAACAGCAGCTTTTTTTCCTCTCTCCCGCAGCACAGAAATCAAGGCCCTTTCTTGCCTGGCAGGAACCAAATAGGCTTTGAATGAATCAAAATTACTGGAGAAAAATGTAAGGACTTTAATGTTTTACGCAGAAGACCAACAGCTATATGTGCTCTGTGAGAGCACTGGGGCGTCACACATCGATCCCTGCTATTTTAGGTCCATGCAGACATACTGTCTTGAGATTTAAACAACTGCAAGAGCAGGAATTTTGTTCCCATGGAAGATACTTTCTTTATTACACTACTAAACCTAATCTTAATTCTTCCAAGTGTACTTTGGACCATGGCCAACTTGTGCACGTGTGGTAGGAAGTTGCCTCGCACGGCTCCCTGCAAAACGGGACAACTGAGAGTGGCTCCACAAGCTCTCATGGCATCCAAGTTCAGGAAAGGCAGAAGACAGGAGCTTGGCTGGCAGGATATGGCAAGTGGCACCCTGCAGCAGCCAGAGTAGCGGCTGGTGTGATGGCAACGGAGTGGAAAGGCAACATGTAGAGATTAAACAAACAAAAAGGAGAGCGAGCTCCTTTGATAGCTTTAATATCACAATCAGGAGAAACT
The DNA here is from genome assembly GCA_002631895.1 of Agapornis roseicollis. Taxonomy (NCBI): domain Eukaryota; kingdom Metazoa; phylum Chordata; class Aves; order Psittaciformes; family Psittacidae; genus Agapornis; species Agapornis roseicollis. The sequence continues at coordinate 58,878 of NDXB01003098.1, forward strand.
TCCTGGCCTCATATTTTCCATATAAACACTCTCCACTGGATGAAGTTTATGGTTCCCGCACTGCAATGCAGAAGGGCTTGATCAGTTCAATTGACGTCACAGATTGAGCATTTTAATGAAATGTGCTGTGCTTCCCCCATTTATATGTTTGACCCTAACCTTTACCAGATGTTCAATTCATGCTCCCTCGCAGGCACTGCAGCACTGTGCTTTGGAAGCTCTCAAAAATCTAAAATGCTGAAGTGGAAATAAAACCCTCTGACATGAACTCTTTTGTCTGAGCTGCTCCACACCACGGGCTGCACAGAGGGCTCGGCTCTGGCTTACCCAGGAGAGTGCCTCAGGAGAGATAAGGGAAAGAGTCAAAAGGGTTATATTGTGCACTGCCTGCCTATGTAGGAGAATAAAGGATCCCCCTGCCAGGGCTGAAATCACAACAGTCCCCTGTATCCCCCACAAGCAGTTATCCTGAGACCAGCAAAGAAAGGTGATCCTGTGTCAGAGGAAGCAGAAGAGCTAGAAACCTGAATTCAGTGTTTGGCTCTGCCATGTCTCCTTGGGCAAACCATTTCTCCCTTTCAGACTTGCTTTTCAGCCATAAAACAGGACAATGCCCCTTTGCCAGTGACATCCTGAGTTTATCAGGGCCTGGGGAGAGGTTTCATGGCTGGGGTTGCAAGAGCTCACTCAGGTCCCCTGGAAGAGCCTGGGCTTTCCTGGGTGTGAGCAAGCAGGTATCAGCACTGCAGTCCCACCACCCCATGGTGCAAATCTGCTCCATGCTGAGACTCCCCCCAACCCCCAGCATTACACATCCAGAGCAGTGCATTGCTGAGCTCTGCAGAAAGTGAAACCAGCTGGAAATAAGTCACCATCAGGAAAAAAGCATGTCATCAAAAAAGATGCCATCAAAGGTTTTCTGGTGTTTGATGCTCATTTAGAAAATCTCCTTGTTTTTTTTTCTGCAAAGAAGATAAAATGATGGAGAGCGGGTTAAAAGGAGATCCATGACCCCAGACCTCAGCTTTGGTTTTCAATCACTTCATTTTAGATAAATTTTAGAAAAATAAAAAGCTGGACCCAAGCCACCCTTTAGTTCTGGGTTTGGATTAGCAAATTAAAAATCACTGATGAGGCTTTGCAAAGCCAAATCCATATCCTCCTTGGGTTGCTCCTACTGAAACCGAGCTAGCCCTGAGTAAAAATAAGTGAATCACTCCTTAAAACACACACACTAAAAATGCTGAACTCAACAACCACAAACTGAGAGAAGGAGCGTATGAAAGCCTGTGCAAGGCACTCATTCCTTTCAACCCAGGAGAGGCCAAACTTGCAGCACCAGCACTTTGCAACACATTAGACAGTATAAATGTTTGGAAACCTTAAAAATGAAAATTGATGGGTTTGTTTATGGGAATTCCATGCACACATATAAAACCTCTGTATTCTGCAGCCAAACCATTTGCATTTGTCCTCAAGCAGATGGCAGTGGCTGTTAGTGTGGCAACCCCTGACCTGCTCATGTTTCACTTTGACATCAGTCTTGCAAACACAGTTCAGTGGATCAAAAGAAAACTGGGGCTAAGGTCCTCTTGACCCCAGGATAAGACCAGCACTGCATCAAGCACACACCTTGCTGTAACCAAAACCAATGTCCATGTTTAAGGTAAGTCTAACTTGTTATGTTCTTGAAAGTCACAGCTGCTCCTTATCCCCATCTAATTGCAAAGGAAATCTCCCACTGGCCTGGTGTGTCCAGAGGATGAAGAGATGCTGTTGAAGGACAAGCCCTCCCCTGTGCCACAGGGCAAAATATAGGAACAGGACCATTTGGCTGGGTGCAGGCGATGTGCATCGATGCAGAAACTCAAGCTCTGGCCACACGATGGTTGCCATGTGTCAGAGGAGATGCGGCAACACCATGAGACCTGTGGATAAGGGTTTGGGCAAGAGCTGCCCACCACCACAGTGATGACACTGCAGCATAGCCCACAGCACCACCAGCCTGGGGTTTTCTTCCCAGAAGTTGCAAAAAGAAGTGGGAATTTTACAGTAACTCAAACCACGCTGCAGAAAGCAGATGCCCTGCTTGCGGGTTCACAGCCAAGGTGCTCAGGGCTTGCTGAGGGGTGTGCACAGTGTCCCAGACCTGCATTGCAGCAATGCTCCCTTAATCCCATCTCCTGATCCCTGGCCCATTCACACCGCCACACGTTTAATAGTGGGAAATGCTAAATCCAGCCATCAAGATGTTAATGTAATTGCAAACCGATAAATCAGGTTGGGCCCCTCTTGGCCCCATGGGTGCAGAGGGGCCTCTTTGAGTTCCCAGATTCACAGTAAATACAACCTGAGCATCAACAGTTGAAGAGTATTCTACCAGTGGCAACAAGAGGGATTCAAGCAGAGGAGGAAATAACAACATCTTCATTTGGATCAGGGCTGTGAGCTCAGCCAGGCTGCCTTCCCTACCAGAATTCACATGTCCTCACAGACATATGTATTGGAAGTGATTGTTACAGCCAGCCAGGAGACAGCCCCCCAAGCCTCACCAGTTCTGGTAGGAATCACATGCCTCAGGCCCCTACAATGCGTCTGCCTCTCTGGTGAGACGAATGCGGAGAATTGTTTTCCTGGTACCCCTTAAGCCCATTTGGTTTTATTTTCCTTTATTTACTGGCAATACATTGTTCCATTTTTCCTGCTCACCAAACACTTCTCTTTATACTGTGCTCTTCTGTGTGTGTGTTTGCTCATTTGTTGTGACAGGAGTGGTTCTCCAGATCACGCACCAAAGCTAACATGGGCTGTGCAGCTTCTTTAATCTCTTCTTAAAACCGCACTTCCAGCTCCCAATCCTAGCCCACCCCTGTGGGCCAGAGCCATGCTGGAAGGTGTCCAGATCCCGGACCAGCTAGGCTTTCCCACCTCCTGCCTTCCTACTCAAGGCTTTTCCACCAGCCCTTCACCCCAGTGACAGTTAAAGGACTGATGCATCTTATAGGTGCTTGTTATGTATGGATTTGTACCCCACAGACAAGAAGCTGAAAGGAAATTCTGCCTTCCCTTTCTGAGCAAAATCACTTATCAGGGAAAGGCTTTGTTCCCAAGAAGCTCCTCTGTAGAAAATCAGCTCTGGCGTGGTTTGACACAATGGGTTATTCAGAGAGGTGTTGATCCCAGTTAATACACAGCTCCTCTTGCAGCAACCACCTCCCTGGATGGCTTAACTCAGCTGCAAAAGGGAATTGCCTCAAGTGAATGCAAGGAGCCAGCAAAGCAGACAGCATAATCATTTAGTTTTGTGTTTTCACAACTGGGCACAAAGGACTGCAGCCTGGATTTATGGCTCCGTTTACAGCCTTTGGTGCCTCCTCTCAGCTGTTGTGCGAAATAAACCAGCTCCCAGCACAAAAATCACCCAGTCAAGAGCACTCCACCTGAGAGGGAGAAGTGCACTTATTAATGAGACTGATCATTGAAAATAACATATCTAAGAGGAAAATCATCTCATTCAGATGAGAAGTATATTCATGAGTGCACGCACACTCAGGAGAAGCACTTGTGGCAGCCCTGCAGCTTGTCCAGGGCACAGGCTCTCGCTAAAGGCTTTATCCAGTTCTCCCGCTCCAGCTGGTGCTGAACCAGAAGAATAAACCAAGGAAAAACTGGAGGGAAAAAGTGAACTGGGTGTTTATTGAAATAGAGAGAGGGGAGCCACAAAGAATAATCTGGCCTTTCTCGCCAGGTTGTGGTATCAGCTGCACCATGCTCTAGCTGGGCTCCCACACTAGCTGTGCAGACTGGTCCAACCCAAGTGGCAATGTTGCCTGGGGCATTGCAAACCCTGCTTGTCCAAAACCCTGCCAGAATCCCACAGCCTCAAGCAGTCAGATAAACAGGGGGAAAAAGAAAGAGTGGCTCAATAGCATGGGTAAAAGGAAGGTTGCTATTAGGGTTATAGTGCAAGTTTTTGGGACGATGAGTAGAGACGGGGCCACTTTGTGGTTGGGCTGGCAGGACGGTGCCACCATCTCCAGTGTGGAAGTGACAACTACAGTGAGTTTGGTGGCTCTAAACTGAACTCCCTGGCTCACACGGGAGGGGAAGGAAGAAACGGGATTTGAAGATGGCTGTTGTATTAGACATGACAAAGCTGCTGCTGATTTCAGGCCAGGGAAGAAAGATCTACTGTATTCCCTGGTTGTCTTGGCTCCTGCTCATAAAGGCACTTAAAAAGCTGTCTAGCTTCAAGTATGTGCTTAAGTACCTTGCTGAAACAGTCTATTACCATATTTGCTTTCCTGCAGTCTTTGCAAAAGTCAACTGAAAGCACTGGAATTTTGACAAATGCTTTCTATGGCCTCTGGAGCAGACAACAGGTATGAAGTTGCCCTCCCCAGTCACACCTCCATATCCTGTGGTAGCCCTGCCCTGCTGAGCTGCAGCATGAGGAAAAGCTGAGCTTGGCTGCTTGCATCTGGTCATCTCCAAGCTATATCGAGGCAACTTTTGTGATTGGCTTCACTGTGTCATTTGCAACACTCAGTGCCATTTGGAAACTCCTGACTGCATGAAGCAGAGCTCAGTGTGTCCTGCCAAAAATGGGTTTAAATTCTTATGTTTGGAGTTTGCTTTTCCTGCTAATTGGGGCTCTGAACTCCAGTGATGCTTTTCCTTAAATTTAATTAAGGGAAGCTGCTTCCAAGGAATCATACATATAGCTCACATCAAAGACCTTAAGAGCAATGATGCACCCTGAGATGCAACGGATGTGATTCAGAGTGACTCACGGGCTGTGTCCAGCTGCCAAATGAGTCAGCACTTGCAGCAACCCCATCAGAATCCACCCGCCAAAATTAAGGCACAGTGGTACTGTGTCCATGCTGGGTAGAGGGAGATGAGCTCCAGATGTCCCATTGCTCCTCAGACCACAGCATACAGCAGTGGTGCATCCCCAGATGCTGTCCCGTGGGACATGTAGCTTTGCACTGCCATGGACACACTCCCCAGTGGGAGCCTTGTCCACGTCTCTGGTTTGCTCATGAAAGTACAGAGTGAAAAAGAGCTGAACTTCTGGTGAATATCAAGACTGGGTGCAGAAGACCTCAAACCTTCTCAGCTCATTAAAAGCCAGACTCGAGCCAGTTCCAAAGGAACTTGTGGCCAAATGAAGTGCTGAAACAAGTTGTTTCTTTTAAAACTTGTGCAGAAGCAATATCCTTGCTGGTGCAGCCCAATGGGAGGATTGTGGCGCTGCCTCTTCTCTCACATGAGCCAAACAGCAGCAAATAAGGGATTTTGTTCCCCTTTCACATAACGAGTAATCCAAACTCCTGCAGATTCTTGTAAAACCTGAAACCTGAGCAAGGCTGACTTCTCTATGCACACCCCCTGTGTGATTTGTGATGCATTTCTGCCAATGCAGGGGAAGACAACAACCATCTGTTTTTCCGGATGGGAAAGCAAAAGAGCTGTGAGGAAAGTTCTGATGAGGTGGTTCAGCTCAGGGCTGTGATTTATAACTTAATACAACAAATCCTCTCCAATTGTCCTGGCGTTGCTTGGGAACCAGCATCCAGCTAATGGAGCAAGCTAACGTCAGGCGAGTTATGATGACTGACTTGACTGGGAAAGAGAGGGAAGTATAAACTGCTGCCCTTGGGACCAAGCTGAATTGCTGTGGACTGCGGCTCTGCAGCTACTGGCCAGGACAAAGTGATGGGCACTGGTATGTTCCCGTGACCTCACAAAATAGGGCTTAAATGGCAAATGCAAGAGTTCATCCCTCATCTCTGCCCTCCCAGAGGCATCATCAGGGACTAACAGCAGTAGTCGGCTCTGTCCCGGTATGTGTCAGTGCAGGCTGCAGTCTCTGCGCTTGGAGGAGGCAGCAGGACTGAAATGTTACTTTGGATGGTTAAAAAATAGTTCAGCAAATCCAAACATTTTATTTTAAATTCTGGGGGGTTAATTTTTTCTTTTTTTTCAATGGTTATTCAATTGGAGGAAATGCTGAAGCCATTTTCACTGCCCTGTCTCGAAATGGGGACCACTCTAGTTTTGTGAACCTTAGAAGAGGACATTGAAGTTATTTTTAGCAAAAACCCTAAACATCTAACCAAAAGCTTCAACAAACACAACATAGGCTTAGAAAACATCCTCATGTCACCAAATCTATACTTTTCACTGGAAAAAAGATGCATGAGAAGCATTTGCCTGTGTTTACAGAGAGCTGATGGGAACAGATCATCTGCTGACACATCCCGGGGGCTTTTTCCCATCCCAACCTCCTGACCACCCCCTCCAAACTGGGAACACCCTGCCTACCCACATGCACAGCTCTGCTGGTGCAATTGGCACCATGGCATCAAAAAGGTGAGTTACAGGATGCGCAAGGAGCCCAACATGCTGAGAGCCTCACGAGCTGCTCTCTCCAAGGGCAGTTCCTCATGGATTTGTCCCTCCGAGGACCACATTGCTCACAGCAGTGCATGTCCTTTATATCACTGCTGGAACAAAACTGTGATGAATTCCATGCACAGAATAACTCTGTGTGTTACTTAGTTTAAAGATATGTTTTCCTTTTCATATCCAGCAGGGCAGACTAAATAAGTCAGAGCTAAGATATTGCACAAGTCCTTGAGCAGGGCAGTTTTACTGGAATAAGCTGCTTTTCCCAGAGCATTTGCCAAATGGCACAATGACACGGAGACCCCGACTGGGGCTCACTCATACTGCTGTGGTTGGGTGCTTCCCTTTGTGGTTCCAGAGGACACAGGGCAAATCAACACTGCTATTGACACGTCCTTGCACACCGTTATTGGCCAGCAGCCTGCAGGGGTGCCCCGAGGAGCGGGACTACAGGCACACTGCTAAAACCCCATCTAAATGTGCAAAATCTCAGACTCCCCTCACCCACCTCATCCCTGCAAACAAATCACTGCTTTTACAAGGCATTATTTAATTCTTTCCATGCTGACCATCCAGCCCCTCCACAGACATGGGACAGACTGGCACAGGGTCATCTCAGACAGGATATCCTCCAGGGAACAGCCTCTCCACAACACAAAACAATAGAGCCCTGTCTTTCAAACCATAGGCATTTAAAAGATATACAACGTGCCCAGCCTCTTCTCCCCACAAACCTCGGATATCTGCTATCTGCACAGCAGTCAGCACCATGAGATCAGATCTACAGCATAATTTATTTCCTGCTGTTTGTGAGCAATTCCCAGCAATGTTAAAGGGAGCAGAGCAGGCTCCAGTCCTGTGCCTATGTCTGCTCCTTCGGATGCTGCAGGTTTCAAGAGCTCAGGAGTTTGTACATTCACACACTGGGCTGAGACAGGAAACTGTGCTCCCAGTGCTCAATGGTGTAAGCCCACCAGCCAGTCTTACCCATGGCAATGGCTACAGAAGCCTCACCACAACTCCAGTTCCATTCAGTGTTTGCAGATAAACATAACATACTGAAGCCTTTCACGAGGGCTTGAAAGAAACTGCTGGACTGAAGCACCTTATGTACCAGATAGAGAAACATTTACAGTGGTCCAGGTTGGTCATAAACCAACCAGCCACTCATTCAGGGTCTCTTTTGTTTGATCAGGTTAAGTTGCCCTGACTTGACTGCTGTCAGCTGAGCTGCTGGGCCCTATTCTGCTTTCAGTTATGTCAATGCAAATTTGGAACAACTCCACTGACTTTCAAAGCATAAACTAATTTAATGGAGCTTTCTACGTTCATACTAAGTAACAGGGAACAGACTTGAACCTCTGACTCATTAGCAAGAGAACATATACTGAAATTAAGTCCCAGTAGATGAGCATCTCTTGAGGCTATGGGGTTTTTTGCCCTGATAGTGGAAATGGTGTGACTTGGCACTGAGCTGTAGCCTGATACCCACTGCCTGCAACTTCTGGAGTATTGAAAAGGTTTTTATCTGCTTGACAGACTGAAACAGAGAAAGTCTCTTTAAAAGCCATGATCAGATATAAAGCAAAGCCCTGAAATCCTGCCCATGGGAATACATGCACCCTGAGCATCCTTGAGTGAGCAGAGGACTTGATGGCATGGCACTAGCAGCATGCAGGATGGGTTTCAAGAGTCCATGAGATATTTCTTGTGTGCATATCATATCTAGTTCCTCCATAATAAGTCCACTGAAGCTGGGCTTGTTTTATTAATGTATTTGCCAGAGTGGACACTGTTTATACTGCGCTCTGGGCATAAAACCTGTAACTGAGGCACACACTAATGGGAGATGACTGTGCAGGGCCAGGTGGCTCCTTTCTCTCTGGTAGTGGCCTCTGGCATACCCTTTCTAGTGACACTCACATCTGTCACAAGCACATGAAAATGAAAAGCACAGAAAACAGCTCCCTTTCTTCCCCAGGCAAAGCAATCCCATGCTACCAGCACAAGCAGTACTGCCTGCAGGGAATGCCCTAGGAGGAGGGCTCAGTATGGATTTTGGCAGTAAGAGCCCTAACTGGCTGACTGTCGCTTATAACCAAACACTGGACATTGCTGAGGATTCTGATGCTTTGGGATCTTTGCCATCGTTGATAAGAGCTCAATGATGAGCCGTGCCTCAGTTTACCAGCTCCTGTGGGCAGATAACACACAGCATCCCATTGGCCTGTGAGCACAGACAGGGAGCGAAACCCCATGACCTGGGACCAGCTCTCCCAAAACACTTCAAAGAGGTTCAAGCTATTATTTAACACTTGCTCTCCTTCGAGCTGCAGCAGTTGCTGTGTCTCAGGGGTCTGCAGGGTCAAGCTCCCTGCCTGCTCCTTCCCTCCCTTTGCACCCCAGTGGGGATCAGCCAGACTTGCTCACCCTACAGTTCCTGCTCTCTGAAACCCAGGATCTGCTAAGCTTTCTGTGCAGCCTTTCAGAAAACAGCTGGGGTTTGTAAACAGTTCTTCTCCCACAGACAGACTCCTTTGTGCTTGCTGAGAAGCTGGGACACCACAGGTCACAAAAAGAACCCCTAAACCCCCCAAAAATGCCTTGTGCCAAACTCCATCTCAAGTGGACTCCCGGCCTGCAACGCTGGGTGCATTTCACAGCAAGAGGTGCATTTAGCTTCACCCCAAGCAAGCAAGGGCTGCTCCAACATGCAGTTTCTTTGCTGGGTCCTTGTCCTTTCTTTTGCATCCCAGAGCCAGTGCAGGATTTGCAAACATTTAATAATTCCAAAAACAAACGCATTAAAACCTCAGAGCAAGGGGAAAGCCCTTTTCCTGCCAAAGAGGCATATTATTGTCAATACCCCATTGTTGTACTTGCACTCACCACCCCTTAAAGCAATTAATGGATAAATCAGGGGTTTTTCTGTGGCATTTCTGTGGGTGGAGTTTATTCCCATCCTTATCGGAGCAGCGGATCTTTCCCACCAGTAACCTGGTGCCAGGGTGTCCCACAGCCCCTGACGCCGGAGCGTGCTGCAGAACAAACAAACTCAATTACAGGAGGATATTTACAATTGCTGACCAAAGTCTCGATTTCCTCGGTAAGCTCCTCAAGACAATACACACGGGGCGCTGGCCTCCAATTGTACTGTCAGAAATTCATACAGGCCCAAGAATGAGAAAATATTGTGTTTAGATTTGTGATAGGCAAGCAAAACAAGTTTGTGATGTTTTTGGGGGTTCCCCCCCCCATTCATGTGTTTGTTTTTACAGCCATAGGATAGAGCAGGGTGAGTGTGGAGCTTCCCCTTGCTCCTGCCAGCAGCCAGCCACGCAGTGCCAGCAAGCACCAGTGCTCCCCTGGGAGGATGAGGAAGAGGGTCAGCGCTGCAACTTGTGCAATGAGGCACTCATACAGTGCCTTTACTGAGCTCATTAAAACAGCCTTACCCAGGCCGGCCAGGATTCAAGCGGGATTTAGATTAGGTACTAGGAAGAAAGTTTTCCCCATGAAAGATGCTGAGGCGCTGGCACAGGGTGCCCAGAGAAGCTGTGGCTGCCTCATCCCTGGCAGTGTTCAAGGCCAGGTTGGACGGGGCTTGGAGCAACCTGCTCTAGTGGAAGGTGTCCCTGTCCATGGGAGAGGGTTGGAACTGGATGCACTTCAAGGTTCTTTCCAACCCAAACCAATCTGTGATTCTATGAAACCATAGTGTAAACACAGGTTTCCAACACAGGATAAAGGACACCTTCACCTCCCATCACAGGGGTAATCCTGCTCATCCACAGGTGCCCAGCACACTGCAGCTCCCAGCCCTGCCCTGTGTGGGTCTCTCAAGCGCCTCTTCCCCAAGCAGTACTCACAAGTTGAGTTAACCCTCACCCAAGCAGGGGATCCAGGCTTTGCTCCCTTCTGGCACTAGTTTCATTGTGTTTTATTGATTTTGGTCACAGAGCAGCTCACATACAGCCCTCATTCTTGCCCCAAGCAAAAATCAGGTTTACACCTGCATACACCCAAATTAACAACAGAGCTTAACTCTGCTTGTTGATGGTTTAACGTTCAGACCAATTCTCTGTTTCTTATTACACTGAGCAGATCCTGAGTGACAGCACTGCAAGCAATGTTCTCCAGATCTGCACCAGTTTAACAGAAACCAGAATTTGGCTCTACATCTTAAGAGATAATGCTCTCTGTACTTGTGGCCAATACATTCATGTCTTCCAGCATCATGCATCTTTCTCCAAAGCCTTTGTAAGCCTTCCCTTATGGGTTATCCAGGGATCAAGGTCTGAAAATCCGTAAAATAGACTGGCTGTGTAAGATTTGCATTTATTGTAGCATGGCTTTTCTTACGATAAACTAGTCCTGTTTGACTGCAAACCTCCATTTGCTACTTAGGGGGTTAGGAACATACAGGAAGAAAAGGGGCAGGTTCCAATAGCTGTGGGACTTGAAGTCAGTAAAACCTGTAGTAATCTCTCTAGATTTACACCACACTAATATCAAACTCTGATTCAGAGAAGGAATATAAATTAGTTTGTTAGTGAGAATTGGATTTCAATCAGCTGCATTAGGATCCTGTAATACTCATGGATTCTACTTTTCTCCCCTTACCCTGTTAACTGATGGCAGGCCACCCAGGGTAACAAAGACATATGACAAATATAGTGTATATTTATGTTGGCTTGTCTTGCTGTAGTCTCCTTCAGGGTATGTACTAACTTTAATGACCCAGAGACTTATGCTATCACTTTCTGGCTCATTTCCTTGTGGGCTTATAACATATACAGTTCTTTTCAGTTTATTCCTCAGTAGATTTGGGGAAGAAAAAAAGAAAAGGAGTGAGGGAAAGGGAAACTGGCTACAAAAAAATCCATTGAAATCCATCTCAGAGGCTCCTATCCATGTTTATTAGTATGGGTCACTTCCAGACTATGTTTCCCCATGGCCAGTAACAGCATGTTCTGAGAACTGGAAGATGTGAGCACTGGTATATATTCCACTCTTAGTGAACTAAGAACTATAAACATCCTCAAGGCTGGGTAATTTATCATTACAAGAAATTATACAAAGAGGCAGGAGTTGAAGTAAAACCAGGTTATATCATAGGAGGGTATCTGATTGTAAAGGCATACCAAAATATCTTCTAATCCATCAGCTTTCCTAATGAGTTGTAATGGCTTGTACATTCAGTTCTCTGTAGCTGAGGTTGTTTAATGTAAACCTGCTTGTTTCCAGTTGTGTACTTCTGAAATTATTAGTATAGGTGGTCTGCTGACATTGTTATAGTTACGCTTCTAAAGTTCAGAGAAATCCCCAATTTTAACAGCAATTTCAAGTATGTTACTGGGATAAGGAGGGGGAAAATAAAGTCTTACAAAACTCAGTTATTTAGGATGGAGCAAACAGGTTTTTGGGGTGGAAGCCCATAATCAATGATTTTACCTTAAGGTTCACAAACAGGGACCAGAAGCAGATGTTTTGGTTTCTATAAAGCTCTGTTCCACTGCAGTTGTTTATCCTTCTTAAAGCAGGTAGCTCCTAAAACTGAGATTAGAGAAGTGGCGAGTACAAAGGTAATTTAGGACTAAGGGAAGCTGATCCCAACTAGAATGAGAACTGCCAGCCCAAGAAGAAGAAAAAGCAGCTGTGAGCAGGTTGAAAGGGTGATCCAGAGGCACACCAGTTGTGCCTCTCAGATGCAACAAAGGATTCAATGGAGCCAAGCATCTTGAGGGAAGAAAACAAAAGAATTTGCTTCACATGAACTTTAATTTTGTCCAGAAATTCCACTCTGGATCAAAGAACTCCAGTGAAAGTTTCCTGTTAGTTTGAATCAGCATTTTCCTGCACAGAGGCTCAGCTTCAGCAAGTGGGGAACTTTTCTCCTCCCCCAGTTTTGTCAAATCCCTGGCCTCTTCTAAAGTTCAGCCCAAAGGTACTTTTTGGAGAAATATCAAGTGCAAGACAAGCTGGGACTGTTACTGGGCTGACAGGGTGAGGCACAAGGAAACATTGGGGGACTCCTGTAGCAACTAGTCTGTCAAAAGCCTGAAAGCCATTTGTGGGGTACAAAGAGTGAGGAAAGGTTAACATGGAGATGTAGACCTGCCCCTGGGTCTTAACTAGGAGGCTGTGGAGTACAAGATGTGCTTGTGACAGGAGCTAGAGATATTGAGTCATGAACTTCTGGGATACTTGTACTGAGTTTGGTCCTTTTCCTAGGGAGAAAAGTTGCTCCTGGACAATGCTGAGAGAAAAAGCTACTGAAAACACTGAGGATGTAGAGAAGACATGGAGGAGTGAGCAGAGACAGCAGAGTCTTGTGTTGCCCTGGTGCAACAGAGCAGACGGGAGGTCACAGACATGCCTGGGAGTCACATCACAATGGAAGAAGCATTCCAGCTCTGAGTATAACCACACTTGCAGCTCTCTGAATAAAGCTGAGTATTTAATCACTTGGTTTATAGAGATGAGACATGATAGATGATTTACTACCTTCTCCCTGCAGTTCATTATCTACTGACATGGTTTTCTTCGCAAGTTCCAGTTTCCAACAACTTGCTGGTTTTAGCAGTGGAACAGCAAAGTGCAGAATGATGCCACTTAGCTCTACTAGTGGCTCTTCACACTGCTTTTTGGCTTCTGCTCTCAGTTGTTCTGAATAGACTCAAAAAGTAATTGGAAATCTGAAGCCTTTTGTCCAAAGCTGGAACTACAATTGATGGTTTCAATGAACTGCACAGGAAGTCCTCCTTTACAAAGATTAAGTGAAGTAGAGTGATGAAAATCTGCCTTTATCTTTGAAATAGGAGCAGAGATCAGGAAGAGATCTGCAGAACTGCAGACAGCAGTTGTGACATGTGATTGCTCACATACACTTGGTAAGCTTCATCCTGTAGGGGGGAATCAGTTTCTTTCCCACACTTCTTTAACTGAAAGAAATTCTCTCTGATGGCCAGAGATCTTCCAAATGCCACCCAAGTATATTTATGGCCAGCCTAGACTCATTTGTTCTTGTGCCAACATTGTCCTGTTTCAATAGCTCTTCTTCCTCCCTGGTGCTTACCCTTCTGATGTATTTACTACCCTCGTGATATAGTTAAATAAGGATGGTTTGTATTCAGAAAGCTTCTACATCTTCCCCATTGGTTATTTTATTGACAGAAACTGTAAGCACTTTTCCCAAGGCATGCAAAAAAAGAGGGACCAATGCAACAGTCACTGCTCCTGGTAGCTCACCCCAAGTCAACAACCTGGCAACAACCAGCTATTCATGATCAACTCGCAGTTTACAAAATGTTAAACACCTTTTGGTAGTGCCCTGTTCCTTCACTGTTAACTCTGAATATAGATACAGGAAAAAGAGTCTGACTTTAAATCATACGTTTACCATTAAGTCAGTGAAACCCCAACGGTTATTGGAAGTCAGCGCAAGAAGACATCAGCTCTTCCTCAACAACGGTGCCATCCTAGAAAGCAGTCCATGGAGCTATAAGCTATAACTGCACATTGTCATCAATGGAAGTTATACCTTCATATCAGCAACTGCTACTGGAGACAGGTCCTGATAGATCAGCATCATAGCCCACAGCAACCCTTCCTAACATGCTGGTGGTGTTCAGGACTCACATGATAGCAGGGCTCCAACACACACATGGAATGGCACTTCAGAAGAGCAGAACACAGATACATCATCCTTGCCAAAAAAGGGTATAAAGAAAGCCCATAGAAAGCCACATTACACAGATCTGAATACGGATTCTGTTCACCTCAAGATCTGAGGATGTTCATTCCTGTCTGTTTGTGCTCAAGCTGAAGTTGGAAAGGAAAGCTTGGCATACTCGCACTTGGTGTCTTTCTTTTGCAGTGATCCTATTGTTCTGAAACATAATGGGGCAGAGTTTTCTATAGTCCCACTGGGACTGCATCAAAATTGACATCAGTAATGAAAAGCGTGCTGTGTAATGCTGCTGCCTGCTCTTAACACCATGATTTCAGCCAAAAACAGTAAGTTATTCACATGTACTCCCAGTGAACTGGAAGGGCTTTTATTCAGGCTCCACATTAAATTTCAGCTGCTCAAAATGGTCTCATTCTTATTCAGGTCGGTGCTTTTGACTTCTTAGGCTTGTACAGTTCCCAGGGCAGCTCTGGCCTGCAGCAGCTCTGAGGAGCTCTGTTTTCTGCAGTGCTGTTACTTGATACCATGTTGATTTAAGCCACTGCTTTTCTTCAGGCTCCTTCAATCAATACCCAGTAAAGGAGTGTGGAAAACAAGCTAGTCAAAGACATTGTATTTTTCCCCTAAATTCTAAATTCCTATTGACATCCTCACCTTTAACTTTTTCTACTTAGATCTGTTCTTGAAGCTGGAGATGATCAAAAAGGAGCTTGTATCTTTGGCCTTAAACTAGTAATATTTGTGTACAATTGAGGTAAACATTGCGGGAAGTCAGGCTGACAAACAGACATACTTCAAGACCACATGCTGTCAAGTATAAACCTTCTCATAGTGTCTAATTGTGCAGATGACATTTCACAGCAGCACAGAATGGTTTGGGTTTGAAAAGACCTTCAAACTTTACCTAGTTCCAAACCCCCTGTCATGAGCAGGGACACCATCAATCAGATCAAGTCAGTCCATTCAACCTGACCTTGAATCTTTCCAGGGATGGGGCATCTACCACCTCTCCAATCAACCTGTGATTGAAGGGATGAAGGGAATACAATGTGCAATGAAGGGTTTTCCTTCACTTTCTCCCCTTGCCCATGTGAAGGGGCAAAGAAAAGCCATGGAATAATTTTGTTTTCCTGCCATTTACACTGGTAACATCACTGTGCCTATCTCAGGGACTGAATCCCTGCTACATGAGACAGGGGAGCATCAGGAGCCTAGGGCAGATGGTGGCTCCTATGGGAGAGATGGCACTCAGGGCCATTACCCTGATGGGAACAGGCTGACAACCTGTGAAACTGCTGTGGCTCTACAGGGACTTTTTAACTTTAAAAGATAAAGAGGGTCCATGAGAATCCTGATGAAAGCTGAAAAATAATCAGACTCCTTGAGAACGTAGTGAGCTTGCAAAGATAACTCAATATGTATGTTATTCCTCTCCACAGAATGGCTGCCAGCTTGCCTTCAGGTCTCTAGGACAGTCTAACCACATTGCAGTCCTCCAGGATGCTGCTCTGAACCAAGTCAGCTGCCTTTGCTTTTGCTGTACCTCTCCCTTCAACAAGACCTCTGTGGGTGCTTCCTCTGAGATAATGCTCATTCTCAATCAGCATTTTGAGGGTCAGGGATATCCAATAGGCCTGACTGCCCCTTCCCTCAAGGGGGTTGGCACCCAAAGCTCTCCAAGAGAGCTAGTGAGGAAAAAGAAAAGTTTAATTGCAGTAAATGGTGCTTGACCACCACCAGAAACAACTGCCTCTGCGAGCCCAGAGCTGTGAGAAGCACTGGACATGGTTGTGGTTTGCACCAGAGCTCTCTGAAAAGGAGCCCTGTTTGTTTTACATTTTCCCTTTCCATAGAAGTTCTGCCAGCACAAAGCTGGGGAAGCTGAGTGTTTTCTTTGGAAATGCCTCAGAGATAAACATGCTCTCGGAAACGGCATCTTCCACATGCACCTCAGCAACAGGGGAGGTCTGAATGAGCAGCTGGATGTTCCTTAGCAGCACTTTGCTCCACGCTGGGGCAAAGCCTCAGCACCCTGGTGCAGAGCTGAAGGAGTCCTCATCTGCTGGGGCATCCCACCCCTCAGTGGGTGCTGGCTCCCTTGCTCCTGGCAGTAAACGCTTGATGAGGACCAATGAGTCCCCATTTCATACAGACCAAGTCTGTATGAGAAGATTCCTTCCTCCTGGACATGCCTCATGATGATAAAAGCCATGTCACCACATCCATCTTCCCACTGGTAGACACAGCAGGGCCCAGAATGGTCATTTCTGTCAATGCAGGCTCTGCTGTGATCTGTAACCAGCACAATTCCCTGCTGGCTCCAGCTCCAGGGTATATTTAGCACCTTTACATAAAGCACAAGGCCAGATCCCATAAAACCCATAGTTTACACCAACAACATGGGCAGAAGAGAACAACTGGGGGGGGAAATGGTTAGCTTCCTTCAAAGAGATCAACCAAGGAGGTATTTAAAACCAGGCCTAATGATGTGTGGCATGTGGACATACACTGCAAAGGATGGAACACTGATGCACCTGAGCTCACTGCTCTCCACAGGTTTGGGTGTTGGAAACCCCAGAGACACAGAGGAATTTGGGGACCTGTGGACATGTCAGCACCTGTTTGTAAATGCAGCTCATCCAAAATTAGCCGGGAGAAGTGGAAGAACCATTTGTCAGCTCCTGCTCTCCTCAGCCATCTTTGAAAAATGTCACAGATACATTGACACTTCTGCTGTCGATTTAAATAGCAGGCACCATCCAGGATCGGCTGCTGGGCCAGGGGGCAACGTGTAGCTCCTGTCTCAGACTCCTCCTGTATCAGATGACTCACCAACATGCCTGAGAAACTCCCTTATACCACAGACTCCAGTAGCAACCCCACAACAAACAGTTGTCCAGGGCTTGCAGTCATCCTTTGGGGTTAGGATGTAATCCTGCCAGTGCTCAGCGAATGGGGCGT
This sequence comes from Agapornis roseicollis, assembly GCA_002631895.1. Lineage (NCBI taxonomy): Eukaryota > Metazoa > Chordata > Aves > Psittaciformes > Psittacidae > Agapornis > Agapornis roseicollis. Next base: position 75,946 of record NDXB01003098.1, read on the forward strand.
GAGATGGCAGCGCTTCATCGCTCTTATCCTGCTGCTTCATGGCCATGCTGTTCCACTGAGATGCAGGTCACATGGAATGCCCTGCTTTGCCATTATATCTTTTGCTCCCCAATAAGCTGTTCAGTCTCTTGGTCCTGGTTTTAACCCAGTACACTAGTGATAGCAAAACCTCCTCCCCAGCTCTTCCAACTGACCCCTGAACTCCTTGAACAAGAGGATGTTCACACCTACATTTGCACACTGTATTGGCTGGGCTTTTGTGTACTGCCCTGTCTCTGAATCACAGCTGCTTTTGTGGAGCTGCACTGAAGTGTCTCGATGCACAAATGCATCTTCAGAATACTCTGAATTATGACAGCAGAAAAACTCATACCCCAAAGGAGCTACTGCAGCCATCCAGTACCTCCTGCCTGCAAAGCGATAGGAGTTTCTATTCCAGCCAACACTTTGGCAACGTGATCCATCAATCCCGCTTTTTTAACATGAAAATACAGAGCTCCTAGGAGTGACTTGGAAAATCATTTCCCCTCCACCTCTCCTATCATGCTGAGGGCAGGAGCCTTGATTGCAGCACTCCCACCCTACCCTGGAGAATTGCAGCTCTACCTCCGAAATGCAAGTGAAGTGTTTTGACTCTGCAGCTCCCCAGCTCTGGGGAGGACACTCCTAAACAAATACTTCTCTCATCTGGACCAAGAAAAACTACAGAGCTTCCTATGACCTCATTGTGATCTGCACCATGACCCTCTGCAGCTGCATCAGACACACCTTCATCCCTCTCCAACTGGTGCCGAGCCTGCACAGCAACACTCAACAGTGTCCACACTGTTTCACTAGGATGAGTGGAGCTGCACATAGGATGAAGGGCAGCTCTTTAACATGGGTTCACAGGAGCAGGCACTTCATTATTTAAGCTACCCCAGCATGATCTTATCACACCAAATATTCTCTCTTCATCTGTCAAGAGAACTTGACCAGTATCCAGGGATTTCTCAGCAGCACTGGGAAAAGAGCTGTGCTGCAGATGATGTATAGTTTTCAATATGGCAGTAAAACTATTGCATAAAGAACTTCAGAGCCAAAACAAATCAACAGCCTATGAGGTTCTCATATATATTCCAAATGTGATTCTGCTCTGGCCATGCACTAGTCTGTTGTAGGTAACATTCATTTTATACTTAATTTTAATACCAAACTTCTGCTGCTGTAACTTCACTCAAGCCATCTTTCCTCCACTGATTTTTAAGTCTCTAAACACACACTAACTCGAGCTAATAGAGTTAGAAATATACTTTGTGCGAGTTTTTAATGCTCTGAAGAAAGATAATGTGTGGTTAGAGCTGAAATCATGTCTTTATTTGGAACCCAATTCTTCAAACACACAATTATGTAAATAGTCCTTGGCCAAGCAAAAACCAAAAATGTCTTCAGGATTTGTAAGCTGTGAGCAGAGATTCCCAATCTGCAGAGCTCTGTGAGGAGAGAGCCTGTAACGGGCAGCAGAGCAGCAAATGCACACAAGACCCAGCTTGGACTGGGCCTCCGTGTTTGTCTATATTTATATCCCATTCAGTGCTCACCCTCTTTTTGCACTGTTAAGGAGCAATCAGCACCACTAACTGTATCACCTAATGAGCAGGAGCTCACGTCCTTGCTGCTCAGGTCATTCCAACTCAGGACCCCTTCCCAGATGGCCACCAGCTTTGGAAGGTGGCAGTCCACAGCCCAGGAGCCAGCCTTGCAGTGTATGATTATAAACTAATTGTTCTCACATACCCATGAGAGACCCAGGTCTGTGTATACATTCAGATAGAACCGCAACCTTTTCCTACTGCTATCTACCACACAATGTTTATCAGGGCTTACAGACCACTTCCTTTTTAAAACCCTTATTGAAATTCGCACAATAAACAATTTACCCAATTGGTTTTAGGAAGCCCTCAGCCCTTTTCCTTTCAAGGCAAAAGAAAACAGATTTATTTATTATATAGAAGCAGGCTGGGTTCTGGAGGGGCTGAGGGAGGCAAGCAAGAGCGCTCAAGACTCCAGCCATGAGCATATACACTAGGAGGGGACATACCTGCCCCATGAGACTGTCAGACCTCAAGAGACTGTCAGACCTCAAGAGACTAGAGTATATAGCATCTACACTCCAACCCAGACACCAGAGATCATCCACATCACAGGTTAAAGCATGGCAGCAGCACAGATTTCCTGCAGGTACCCGGATTAGGAGTTGCACACACAGCATGGCCTTAACTGTTCCCCTTGATGGCACTGCCTGAGCACCAGTAATCCAGAAAAGTGGTAGGCTTAATATCACTGACACTTCTCCCAGCTGAATGTATAGCCTATATGTAAGCCCTGTTTTGGAGGATAGGACACCACAAAACTACTGCTTCACCATCCACCTATAAAGCTTCCAAGCTCCTGGAACCCATTTGGCACAGGTTTGCTGCAGACAGAAGCAGTTCTGCCTCCAGTTGCGGTTTTGGTCCCTGGTTTGTTTTGTTTCCAAGGAAGCTGTGGAAGGCATCCTCAGGGGCACAGGAGCTGCCAACAAATCACCTCAATACCACATACGGGTGGCACAGCTGGGAGTGCAGATGCTTATTAGGTTTGATTTTCAATTGTCTTCCAGCTTCTCCAGGTGCAAAGAACTGAATGAATGTTGCATCCCATTGGAAATTCATTGCCCTGTGCATTAAGCATTTGAAGACCAAGGATTACAAGCCAAGCATGCAGTTGTTCTGAGAGAAGGAAGGAAAATCTTTCTGAACAGAGAAGATGCATCTTTAACATCATTCATCTGAAAAGAGGAGACAAGAGATGCAAGGGAGCACTTGCTCCCTGGAAGAAGGTGCCCATTCAAACTACACTGACAGAAAGCCACATGGCTATAAGGACTGAGGTGACTGTTTCATGCTCAGCTGCTGAAATGAGACCCCTCCCAAAGATGAATCAAGCAATGAGCAGCAAAGCAAGTGCAGTAGCAGGGGAATCTTTGAGTCTGGAGTAATTCACAGGTACAGAGGACTCCCAGGGGAGAGCAACAGCTTCTGTTATTTTGATAACCCATTAGCCTGAAGCCTAAGCAGTTCCCTCTCCCTTTTCTACCATGGAAACCCCTACATTGGGTTTTTGGTAAGATTTTTAGTTTTACCTTCTGAAGTTGCTTATATTACAGGGTACAGAGAGAAGAATGCACACTTATCACTGTTGTCACCCAGGAGAAGTAGCTTTAACACGAGATGTAAATAACTTACTTTGTTTTTCTCCATCTGAACTGTCATCACCTGCAAGGGGCAGGATTCCCATCCCACCCTGAGGACAGCAAATAGCTGCTTTGGGCAATAACTCCCAGAATGCTGGAGATTCTGACCCTTTGTGTAGCCACTTCCAGACCCGCAAACAGGGGGATGTATTTGCTGGGGAAGTACTGACCATTCTGCACAGCAGGAACTCATGGCAATGCTTTGAATGCGAGGAGTGCAGCAGATAAGAGATGCCACATTAATGATGTATCTAACAGCACAACGACTTTCCTGTTGAACAGCTCCACACCTGGGGTGGTTTTAAAATTGACTTTATACTGTTTGCAGATCTTGTGTGAAATGCAGCCACATCTGGAGGGGAAGGAGTTAACCCACCAGTACTGGAGGCACTGCAGACAGAAGGGATGGATACTGTGGCAACAGGCATCTATCAAGTGCAAAATCGTTAGTGCTTTCATAAAGTGGTTTCACAAACAGTGAAGGGTACAGCAGAGGGTTTTTTGCTGGAGTGCTTGGGGTAGGAAGCGTCACAGCTGGAGCTGGGATAGTTCAGTCTTGCAAAATTCTGTTTGTGTTCTCTCAAGGCAATGAATACTTGCTGGGCAAGCCAAATGCAATTAATTCATGGTGAGAGCTGGCAAGTACAATTCCATCCCCAGATTTCCACCCTTCCCCTCTATCCTGACACACACATTCTGCCTCCAGAAAAATCAGGAAAGCAAGCAAGGAGTACAGTGTCCTGGGAACCAGCTTTGCCTCTAACACTGAGCTCCAATATTCAGCATTTCCCAGGGCCAGTCATGTATTCTGTCAGCTTTGGCTGTGGTCAGCTTCTTTTGGAGAGGGGGTGGCGATTAAAGTCACAACTAATCACAGTTTTAAAGCACTTCACTACTTGTCAGAACAGAGATCTTACAGAGGGGGCAGTGTTAGAAGCGAGCAGTAAAATGCTGTGATTAAGCACCTGAAGGTCATGGATGTCCTCTACATGAAGGAGGGAAAACTTCCTTCTCCCTACCCCCATCCCTTCTTGATAGCACAAATTAAAAACAAAGCCAGCTGTTCAGTTGGGAGTGACTTTAGTTTAAATCTTTCTGTTTCTTGCTCAATAACCCTTTCATTATAAGCTTCCTGCTGGGAAAGTTTGTGAGCCAAGGCGTGCTACTGAACACGCAGCACACTGCGGAGAGCAAGCGCCCAGTGAGCCCACATCCCACATCTTTGTTGAATCATTGTGATTTCTAGACCTGATGAGGCAAATCAGAGGGTGTTGGTTTGAAAATAAGGAGTAAAAAACTTAAGCTGTTCTCCATGAGAAACTAAACACATGCTGGAAAGTTCTGTAGCAGTTTGAAGAGGAGGCAAGAAAGAGAAGGGAGCAGCTCTGGGATGTGAGCAGCAGGCTGTTTCTTGCTCTGCACAGATTCCATTTGTAACATAACCTTTCTAATTGAAACAGTTTGTTCACCTATAAGCTCACTCCAAAGTCCTTGGAGGTCTGTAGGGAAGTTCCAGGAAAGTCCCAAGAAAGTCCTGGATGGGCTTTTGCTCACCTTCCCCATTGTTTGCATGAAGGGAAAAATCTGAATATTGATATAACCCCAGCAATCTGGAGGCCTTGCTACCAAACACCGGATGTGGACAAGGGAAGATGGAGAGAAACAAAACATGACCACAAAGGTAGCATGGTACACTGGAAGAGGGTTTCCAATTGTTGTCTCTGGCTGTGATCTACACCTGGAACATTGAAGACATGTGTATGGTATGTAAATTGTGAAATGGAAAAGCATCCCACATTGCCTCTGAAATGCTTTTTCTGAAGCATTGTCTTCAGAAGTGAAGCTATCACCATCACCCCTTCAGTGGCTGGATGACACAACTTTGTAATTTACAGAAAATACCACTATCCAGTGCCAGATGCCCAGGTACACATCCAGGAGAAGTTGTTATGGTGCACAGAGCCCAAAGAAACTAGTTGTGGGCTCATGGAAACTGCATGCAGGGGAAAAACTGCTTAGTAACACCCACAGGATCCAAATACCCACCCAGGCTGGGCGCACTGGGCTTTCCACCTTTCAAGTGCCTCTAGCTCAAGTTTTACTTCTGCTGAACCATAACTAAAGTCAATGAGCTCTTGTAAGCTTCAGATCAATCCATGCAAGCTTTGTTTATACAGACTTGTCAGCAGTTTAAGAAACCATTCTCAATCTGGCTGACTACATCT
>NDXB01003098.1:81560-160731 GCA_002631895.1 Agapornis roseicollis
TGAGACCACATCTGCAAGAACACAGTGGTCATTCTTTTCCCTTCAAACACTTCAGGACCCAACACGTTACTGAAACCAGAGAGCCCACCCCAGTCCTCCTCCCCCAGCTGTTCCAGTGTACATTACAGTCAAAGAGGTTCACCACCTCCATTCCCAAGGCTGTCACTTTCTCTCAGTAGGTCACTCATTTTGGGTGTATTTATTTGCCCAGTGCTGGAATATCCCGTGCCTGCTGACATAAGTGACTGCACGGCAGCCGAGGCTCCTCTCCCCCACGCAGAGTGTGTTCAGGCTCTTTTGGGGTTTGCACAGCCCAGACCTCCCAGGCAGCTGGGATCAGTTCTCTCAGTCATTGATCAATCTGTCAGAGCAGTGGCTGACAAATTTGTTTTAACACAAGTGTCTAAAAAATTCTATTGCTCTTTAACAGCAAGAGTGAAGGGTAAAACCCCACCTTCTTCCTACAATGAGACCTAAATACCAGCTCTGTTTCAAATGACAGAAAATGTAAATGTTATGGTTACAGAATTGAACATGCAAGTGCAAAAGGATACTGCCTTCTACCTCAGAGAGAGCTTCCACTGTGCAGCTACAAAAACACACTGGGGAAGGTGAAGTCAATGCCAAGTCCTAATGACTTTCAGTAGCACTGCAGTACTCAGAATTCTACTCCTACAGCAATGATCTCTTGGGAGAGTATCACACCCCTTCGTCTCAGGCCCTTTACGCTGAGCAAAACATCATTCCCAGGACTGCATCCAGTAGTTTCTTTAATTTGCCAACAGCCTAAGTTGGAATACACCTTTAAAGAGAAATCAAATCCATAAAAGTTGTAGAGCAATAGAACAGCCTGCTTAATCTCATGTCTTCAGGCAGAACATTCATTAAACAAGCTTGTAACGTGCTAATTCCAGAGAATATCTTTTCCCCAGAAGACCCGCATTACAATAGCGTCACTGAGCACTACCAGAAAAACAACCCAGTTGTCTCTAAGTTCAGCAGTGCTCATGACAACATTCCTGTCCTGAGACTGCCACCAAGATGTTCTCATCCAAGCCAGTCATATGGAAATCATAGCTCTCAGAGCAGCTGTGTTTTTTGGAAGTGACTTCATATTTTTGGATGTTGTCTACCACATGGAATCTAACATCTTCAACAGCAAATAAAGCTCTTCCTTTCATCCCATGCTGTATTTCCTCCACATAATAAAGGTTGTAAATGATTTTTAACTCTACAATTACTTCTTTTTGCTGCCTCCTTTACAACACTATCTCTGTAAATGCCTTTGCAAGCTTCTGGTATTTCTAATAAAAGTTTTGTTGAGATTTTACACAAGACTGAAAGGATTCTTCCCTCCATTTGCCTCACATCTGTGCTGATGTGGATCTACTGACTCACTCCAAAATAGTCACTCTTGCAAGTAAGTTCCGTTCCCAAAACTACATGTTTCATAATGACAGTTCTACCACATGTCTGTCTGTCAAACCACAAGGATTGTTGGCTACCATCTTCAGGGGAGGTCCAGCCTGTATGGGACGTGCCAGAACACACCCTTGGTCCCTGGGCCGTGTGAACCAGCAGCCCAGAGAGCTCAGGGGTTGCCAACAGCCAACACCTCCGCAGCCTCCTGTTAAAGTGATGGTTGACAACTCTCGCAAGGCGGTAACCAGAGGACATGTCAGGCTGCAGTGACACAGCAAGATGAAGGGCTGGGGTTCATCTTGCCCTTTTCATTAGGGCATCTTCATCCCCAGCCATTCCCCACAGGTGCAGCCCATTCAGAGGAAACAACATTGCTCCCCACACATTCAGGCAGATGAATTCAGCTCTGCCAGCCCGCTGAGTCACAACACAGTTTCCACAAACATCAGCCAAGGCACAAGCTAACTTCAGTTCCTCCTGCCCTGCTTTGCATGATAACCAAGTCCTTTCTCAGCCTTCCCTTCTTCAGTAAACAGTGCTCAAGCCCCACTATAAACAATGCAGAGCTGTCCTTTTATCTGCTTGGGAACATACTTAACAAATGAAAAACAAACATTTCCATTTGAAATAACAACCATCTGCACATACTGCTGGAGTGTATCTGCCATTCTGTCTCACCAGTCAGCTGCTCACCTCTGGAAAACAGCTGGATCTCCATAAGCCCCAAATGGACAGGCACCAAAAGTAGCTAACAAAACACAGGGATGCTGCTCCCAGACCCTGCAGTTAGGATCTGCCCCAGCATTTCCGATTTGAGAAGCTGTGCAAGAGACTCCCAGGTCCACTGGCGCATGGCTTCTATCAGTTCAAGTTCCTGCAGGGCAGGTCCAGGTGACCATACTTACTTCCTACTGTTCCAGCAATTGATAAAAGAGCATTTCACTTCAGCATTTTGGAGCAAACTCCAGACATACACCAGGATGTTGAGCTCTTCCACACTCAGCCCATTTTCTACCTTATCTGAATCACTCAGGCTAATGGCAAATTGCAGGTTTCAGAGAAGTGCCTGAGGATCCAGATGCTCAAAGTGACCAGGTTCTTAAGGGGCTTTAGAAAAAACTTCTTTGCTTTTTTAAATCCTTAAAGGTCTTATATGTATTTTAAAGTACCTTTGAAAGCGGGAGGAATCCAGGTCTAAGTAATAAGGCACCAACACCTTCACTCCAAACAGGCAGACCTAGACCATCAGTGTTTCCCTCAAGATCTCCACTAAGTGCATTTGCTTTCCAGTTCCCTTACACAAAAAACACTGCTCAAGACCAATGTAAATCCAGTCTTCTTAAAATGTAAGGATATAAAGATGCAAAAGTGATTGCACATACATTTAAAAGCAATCATACATTAAACACATTTTCTATTTAACTTAAAATGAAAGGCAGCAAGAGACTAAGTTTCTTATAAAAAGATAACTCAGCAAGATAAACAAAAGCATCTAAGAGAACCTGGTGATGAGCCTCAGACACATTTTCTCCGTAACTGCTTAAACGTTGAGTCCCTGACCCCAGAGTCCTTGGTGGAGGCTCCCATTGCAACACTAGGTAATGATCTGATCACAACAGTGCTGGCCCACACTAACTTCCAGGTTTCTTACCTGAGAGGGTGCCCTACACAGTTGGCCAGAAGCTCACTTGTGTGGGCTTATACTTCCCTCTTCATTCTGTTCCATCCCATCAGCCACAAAGTATCTTATGTAAAGCAGAACATTTCTCTTTAGCCTACGAAGTAAGGGACTACATTCAAGATAACTGGACTAGCACAACAGCTGAGGAAAACCAGAACCACTGCATCCAGCTCAGCCCAGAGCATTGAGACTGCTAATACCCTTGGGGGCAGTAAACAAGGGCACCCACTGATGGGTGCTGGAGCATTCAGCTTTCCAGAGAGAAGCAGCATCTGAGTTAGCTGGGATGCCCCAAATACAAACCCTCTAGCAAACACCCACCTTAGACAGACGATCAGGGAATGTTAGGGTTGCCATAAGGTGGTTCAGCCCTTCCAAAGGCCTAACCCTGCAGTGCTGGCAGGAGAGTTATCCAGGTTGTTTTGTTTTCCTGGGTAAGACCTGTCTGGAATTGAAAATTTGCATACATATATAAATATATATGTGAGCTGCAGCTAGCTGGGAGGGAAGTAAGCAAGGAAGTAGTCAGGAATTGGGAATAGCAGGGTGTCTTTTAGTTATTTAAGGTATTGCTGGGCCAATGGGTATGCTCTTCCTGTTTTAAATAGACACAATAAGATAAAGGTCAGCAGGGGAATTGGTTACATTTCTCTTTCCCACGTATAGGTATACTGCCATGGAGGGCATAATCCTGCCAGAATATTTTAAAGATACACTATAATTTGGAGATCATAGAAGTATCATATTAGCTCCACCAGCTAAAAGTATGCTGCATTATAGGCACGGATTCCAGTAAAAGCCAGAATTTGAGCATTCTGATACTCATACAGCAAAACTAAATCCTGCTATGCAACTAAGGGATCCCACAGGGAAACTTACTTAGCATCAAAGCTAACTACCCTGTATGGTTATCTTATAAAGCATCACATTATGGGGAATATACATTTTCTAATCAGCTTTGTTCTACTTCAGTAGACAACAGAACTAACAATACCTCTCAAACTGCACCAAGAGGCTCAATAAATCCCACAAAAAATGGTAATTTCTTAATTTGTAATTAAACCCTTATTTTTTCAGTACACCAAACAATTACAGAAGCAACTCACAGGTATCACAGCCTTGGAAACCTGCATATCCTATTGCAATCAGTAAGAGCTTCAGCTTAGTGGGAATTCAGGCTGACTTGCAACCACGTTTATAATGCCTTCTGGTGCATTAGAAACCAATTGAGATCACTGGCAGCTGTAAATAATTCAATCAGTTGCTAAAGCACAAAGAAAGTGATGCTTCTGGTTACAAAAGTACTTTTAAATATGATACCGTTTCTTGAAGGGACAACATTAAAGGCTGGGTTTTATATAAACATATATATACACACACATACACTTTTGCACACAGGCATGTATATTAAAGCCCAAGAGATTTTGTTTCATGGAGAAAGGTAGAAGGATCTTCACACTGGGCAAAGTGGGTATTCTGAGTGTTGTTTCCTTAGTTTTAAACGTGAACTCTAAGACTGTCAATGTAAAATAGACAGCAGTCTGCCTGAGGTATTGAGCATGTTGTATCTTGTATGCAGGTTCCATTTTACGGTTCCCTTACTGCCTCCAGAATCATTACACTGGAGAACATGCTGTTAACTCAGTAGAAGTCAGAACCCTGCTCTCAAGAGCTAAAGGAAAATCTATTACAAAAGCCAAAGCATAAGGTGTGATGTTACTGGAATGTTCCTGAATATGGAACTTAAAGCAATTTGTTTGCTCTACTTTTGTTTTGGAAATAGAGCAATGAAATATTACTCTTAGGATCCAAAATGAATAAGAGATCCATTCCTTTCGTTTATTGTAAAATAGCCATCTTGCAAAATCTGTTTTGGTGGCCTTTTTCTGGTCCAGAGTTTTCAAAATGCATGTGGCTCTCCTCCCGACCTTCCTTGAAAGACATGAAAAAAGACTGTGTGTTGGTTGAACTTAGAAAAAACATTCCCACTGTACGCAAATTCCTTCCCTGGCCTAGATCATAGTGACCATGAGTTGTGAAACCTTCATTGTACAAACCATGATACAAACCACGGTACACACCATAGAATCATAGAATAGTTAGGGTTGGAAAGGACCTTAAGATCATTCGGCTCCAACCCCCCTGCCATAAGCAGGGACACCTCACACTAAACTGTGATGATGTGTGGTTTGAAAAACACCTTATTTCACCCTTCTACTTGACCAGTTGAACTAGCACTGAAGGGCAGAGGTACAAGAAGTCAAATAGTGTTTGCTTCAGGAGTTACATGCATTAGATTAGGCTTGGTTCAGCAGAGCAGCAGCACCCTTGTTTAACCTTGGGCATCTCTATATTCTTTGCTGAATTTGCAACAATAGCAGAAAGTCATCCCAAAGTACAGTCGTCACAGTGGCTTTCATCTGAACAAATGTATTCAGTGGCTTCCAAATAAAATACATAGACTGGGGAATAAGGGGATTTGATATCGAGTGTAATTGCTGTTGTTTGGATGCCTTCAAATAACACTGGTCTTTGGGCTGGCTGCTTTCTCAGCTCATTGTGATCCTACCAAGAACTTCTGGCATCTGAACATACAAAATGAGTGTCGAAGAGTGAGCTGGCTTTGTGATATAGCAATTTAAAGAATAATGGATCTCCAGTGACAAAGTCTCCACGTTGTGCTATTATGTTAGCAATTATGGCAGAGGAAGTTTGTTTAGGATTTAGGCCCAGTGTTCCTTAAGCAAGGCTTGTAAACAGTGTGGAAGTTGACTTTCCTGTTGGTGATAGAGAGACTGACAGCTAACAGCAACCTTTTGTGTAGCAATGACAACTGAGATTATTTTGCAGTTTCACTGCAATGTGATTAGATTGTAATTGCACTGTGGCTCTGCTGGGGTTTTGTGTTGTTTAACGGATGGCCCCAAACCAAATTACTTTCACTATGAGAAAAAAACCCTGAAATTGAATTCCCTGATGTTGGTTTAATACCTTCTAGTGCAGTTTCATGCTTGTAGATAATGAACCTTCTTTCTTTATCCACTTTGGGTAAAACCTACAGAAAGAGTGGAAAGATCCACTGACAGATTCTGTGGTGCAGGTATCTGGTAGAGGCATTTACACTAAAAAGTTCCTCAAATTTGGTTGAAATTGTTTTGTGCTTTGATTTACAGAATGGTACAAATTTCCTCCCTCAGTGCCATAAAACTGTCATGAAGATGAAACTCCTTTTATAATGAAAAAGTAGTTGGCAACAGAGAGACATCTATGGGTATGACTTCAGTTTTATGGAGATCTGAAAGTCGTGTTATTATCATCAGTGAGACAAAGATATCATCTGGTAGATTCAGAATAAAGGAAGTGCTGGAGTTTCTGTATATTGTATATTTTAATAGGTGTGTTGCTCAGGGCATGTTTCTAAACTTGAGAATATTTTTAGATCATCTACTTTAATGAAGAGAAAAATAAAGCATAACAGGATGATTGCCTATATACACAAAGATAATAAGCTGTTCAACTGACAAGATATTAAAACCAACAAAATCACAACCAAATTATGTCTGAGAAAATCAAATCAGAACTAATTTCATCCATTAGGAACAAGTGTCTGATGGGAAGTTTACCTAATGAGCCCATCTAGGAAATGTTTAAACATATCCAGAAATTTGAGCCTCAAGCTTGTATGTGGCAAACACCATCAAAATGTTCCAACGTTATATGGTGAGAGTGAGTTATATAAACACAGCCTATGCATGAGAAAGTCCCCTATTTATGCTTCATGTATCAAATAAGAGGAAGGGAAACCTGCCAGTATTTATAAAGATCCTATTCAAAATCACCTTTCTTTTCTCTGCAAGAAAGAGTGAGTTTAGAGAAGATGGAGGCAGGAGCTGAGCTCTCTCTTTGGACCTGCTACCAAGATCTCCACTGTGTTGGTTTTTAACAACACAGCTTTTTATTTTCTCCCTTTCAAGCACCTAGGCATGCTCATTGACCTCATAAGAGGCTACGTTGTGCCTGTATATATTCATTTACGAACAGACTCAAAAATACTCTAAAATGACCTAATGTTGTAAAATCCATTCTTCTTCCATATTAGGACCCTTTCTCTGCAGTTCATTTCTCTTCAGGCCATTCATTAGCAGCTGCCAGCTATGCTACAAGCCCCTATCTAATCAGTCATTCCATCATCACTTTAGGACACTTGTAATGCTTGACAGGACTTTAATATAAAACTTCCCAAGGCAGTTGTCAAATGGCCATGAGTTCTGACCATGATATAATTCACATGCTCAGGAATGTAATTTCATGCTATGTGTGTTGCTGAACTGCAAGCTTTTAGCTCTGACTTCACGGTACTTAATCTCTTCCATGCCAAAAATTGCTTCAATAGCATCTTTTATGTTCAGCTGAACTGCTGCACTAGCCCAAGGGAAAACTTTGGTTCAAGGTGGATTTAAATTTTGCTGGAAACAAAAAAATCTAATCAGACCATTTAATACAATTTACACTGTTGTTCCTTCTGCCTGTGATGCGCAGGAGATGCAGAACAGCTCTGCCCACCTCACTCCCTCAATGCCTGGCACACAGCATCTCTCTCTGCTGGAAATGTGGATTTCTTCTCTCCTGCCTTTAATACTTGTTATCCAGGGGGGTTGAGTGTTTTTTTCCTGAACACCCTGCTGGTCTGCTGGAGCTGGACCACTGGAGGTATCTGCTCAGTGCTGCGCCATGCCCTAAGCACCTACACAGACACTGTCGTACCCACAGAATAACTCTCCTACTATCAGTTTTAAGCTGAAAGAAAGTGAAGAGTGAATTTGCAGGTTATCTTTCACATGGCTCATTCTCAGACTTGTCTGTGATTAAATGATCCCTCTGTACAGCTAGCCTGTCCCGAAGCAGCTAAAATGAGTGGCTGAATCAGATGGAAATAGAAGTTGTCCCCTGCAGATGGTGTGTCAACATCAGGAGTTAACAGTGCCCAAGCCTGAACAGCCCTCCAACTCCTGGTAAAAACTGGCAACTACTGCTTCTCTCCTTTGCTCCAAACCATTTTTCAGTACTTTACATCTGCTGTCTGCTGTTCAGACTACAGCTTTCTGCAGCAGGAGCTGCCTTCCCAAATACCTCATGTTTAGGGTGTGATGCTAGAGAAACCTGAGATTTTCCTTCTTTCAAATGCCAGATCCATACAGATGAGAACTCTCTCAAAGCACTCTGCAGAGCGATGCCAGTCACATTTGCAGAGTTCTAGCGTTGAACAAAGCCTTCACTCTGGGGACAAGAGCATTGTCCAGCAAAGGAGGTGACAGAGACGTCAAATCTATATGCCAGATGTTGGTGTCGTAACTTGTACTGAGGCTCCTTTCTCTTTGTACACTTGGCCTCCCTGCCTGCAACGTGCATTTCCCTGCTGGAAAGACCTCGCACACTTCTAACACTGGGAAAACGAAAATTGCCCAAAGGGAAAAAGTACAAAAGGTTTATGTGTGCTACAGGAAACTGGAACTGCCAGCAGTCTGCTTTGCTGGACTGAGGATGTCAGCAGGACTAGGGTTTAGCAAGGTATCAGCAGTGTGTGCATGGAGAGAAACACAGAGAAAGGATCACCCAAGTCAGGCTCTTTTCTCTCAAACCAACATGGAATACAGAAATAAAAAATTAGCAATGGGAGCTCTGTACAGCCTGGAAATTCAATCCATGAAAAATTCCAAGACTGTTCTCATTTTATTACCTTCCCAAATAAGGATGCAAATCTCAGTTTCCAGATTTTATCTATGTATGGCTTAAGGCATACAGCTTTCACATAGGTGTGTAATATCTCATTTCAGCAGATGAAGATGTTCTGTGCCATCTCTCTCTCCTTTTGATGTGTTTTAAAACAGCGCAGTCAAAAATGAAACATGTTTCGTGATTACAATTTCCTGGAAAAATGAATAAGCAACAAAATTCTTGCATTTCTGTGAAAAGTTTGGAATTAATCAGATCATCATATTCCAGTGGAAGACTATTCCCTTGGGAGTTTCAGACCAGCTGTAACTCCAGCATTGGGAAATCTTTCACCCTAGGAAATAGTGGAATATCAGAACCATGGGAGCTTGCTGTGGCACTGTAGGGCTGCCCATCAGTCGTGGGGGCACTGCGGCGTTTAAGTCTTACTTTCATTCTCCTCCTCAGTCTGAAATCCTTCAAACCTCTTCACTGACTGTCTGACATGTCTATGACTCCCTAGGCAGCACGGTTTGTGTGCAGTGATAAAACAGGTAAAACCCCAGTAGATGGCGCTCAAAAATATCCAAAATTGATGTCCCTGCAGGAGGCCAACGGGACCTTGGTGCTGGGCAAAGGGTGCCTGTGGGCAGCACCGCGGCGCTGGGGATTCGGAGCAAGGTGCTGGGCTGGCACTGCCATGCTCCAGCTGCTGTGATGCAGGTACTGAAACACCTTTGCCAAGGGAAGGAAAGTTTGGTTTCTTGGTTGTTGGGGTTTTTTTCCTAAGTTTAGAAGGCAAATGAAGGTGTTGATCCTATTACACGTAATCACTCATCTTGTAGGAGCTGAAACATTAGCAATAACTTGACCATCTTCAAACCTCATTTGCTTCAAGCCTGGATTTCATTAAATCTAAGCTGTACCAATTTTGTTCCAGATCAGGCAACGATTGCCCCAGTCATTGGATTTTCTTATGAAAAATACTTCCAGAAAAATGGCTAAGAGATCAGAATGTTTCTTTACAAATTCGTTTTACAAGTCAGAGTAATGACTGAAAAGCTGTTTGCTTGGGTGACAGCAAAGGTCATTCTTTCAAGCACCATCAGCTGGTAGGCAAAGAATGACATTTTCTTTGTCTCTGTCTAGCTAAAACCAAAACAGAAGTGGCAACTCAGATGGTCATGCATGACATACCCCATTGATTCCAGGAGACTAAGCCAATTCTCAAGAACAGTGTATCTGCCTCCAGCACCCTTAACTAAGGAGCTCTTGAGTTACATGATGTGAAGTATAGCAGGATTTCAGCTCTTCCATTACACAGAAGATGGGGAAAAATGATCATGGTTTGATTTAGAGGCACAGACACCTCACCACACAAAGCCAGAGCTAGCTTGTGGGATCAGACAATTCTTACCCATAAAGCTGCAAAGGGAGCAGGGAGGTGGTGAGCACTGGCTTACAAACAAACTTTCATTCCAGCTCCAGCCCCAACATGCCTGGCCCTTCCAGCAATTATTCTGGCTCTCAGCCATCAGCCCTGGGAAGAAGCTTCCTTTGGGGGAGTGCATTTTTATGCTGCAGGCATTAAAAGTGTACTTATCTCAGGCTATTTGTCCCTGCAAATAGCATATGTGAGTGTGTCTATATGATCTTTTATCTTTTTTTACCAATCCAGAACAGCTCAAGATATTAAAACAAATGGACTGGTGACTTTGGGTTTCACAATGGGATGTCCTTCAGGAGAGCACAGCTACCTCTACAGCTTTAAGATGAGGAGCAAGAGGACTAATATTCCAGATTGATACTCTGAATAGAATTGCCGTATGAGAGCCTAAACAGACCTTACCACATGTGGTCTGACAGAGGGGTGAGTGGGAGTAAGAAGTGTTTCTGTTCTCCTCTCTGCACTTTGCCCAGTGCCTATGAAGGATTTGGGGACACCAGCTACCCAGATTGACAGGGGGCTACTGAGGTGATCTTGGAGAATGCACACTTCAGTTTGCACCATGTCATAAACTGAACCCAAGTCTCATTTAAGGGATGATTTAGGCTCCCCTACCTCACCATTTAATCTTCCAAGAGTTTGTCCTGCTAAGCACTGAAGAGAACTACCTTTCCCAAGGATAACAGTGCAGTATCAGGAGAAAGCTAGCTGCCAACCATTCAAACTCCTGTTCCCACTCAGTGCATTTCCCTCCTGAAGCGGTGAAAGTTGTTCAATGAAGTTTTTGTGTTCTTTTGAGGAATCTCAGCTAATTCACATGCAGGCCTACTTTGCACTTTTGTTTCTTTGTTAAGCAGCCATTGTATTACCCTCAGCACAGCCAGAATGCAGGGGAGAGAACAAAGAGCAGCCGGCAGCAAGAATGTGACACCATCTCTTCCCATGCAGCTCTGTTGCTGCAGCTCAGGGCGGCTGGATGTTATTTTAGTGGCTCTGCATCCCACCCATGCGTTTCTGTGAGCCCTGTGGCTGTGACGCCTTGAGAGTGCGAAGCTTATTCATGTTCAGGAATGGGAGGGTCAGGGCCATCGACACACACCAGCATCCTGCTGCCTATTATTTCCTGCCAGTGCTGGCGTTGCACCAAGCCCTAACATGACAGGTGGATGGAGTTCACAAGGAAATAATGTCATGGGCCAGTTTTCCAGGAAAGCTGTTAACTCTATTCACAAACTCGGGCCTTCAGATTGAAAGGGAATGTGGCTGAGAAGTGGTGGTGAAGGGCTGCTCTGGTGTTACTGACTTTTTTTAATAGATGATTCACTGACATCTCTTGCTGCAGTACAGAAATCTTTACCTCTATATAATGCCTACCTCTGCTAGAGTAGACTGTGGCTGAATGCTTTCTAACTTCCAAAAGCACGGGGGCACTGCCTCTGCAAATCCCAAACAGCCATTTGATTTCAGTCAGATTGCAAAGGATGTAAGAAATTAAACTCCTGCCTTTCACTGAGCTAACTGGTTCCTAGGAAACAGAAAAGGAGAAGAAATATGAGGTGAGATCTAACACTGATCTTAACCTGGAGACTTCAGATATTTTATAGGCAAAAACCTGAGGATGCAGGCAAGGATGTATCAGAAACAAGACTTACATATTTATACAAATCTCTGTCTTTCAACAAGGTACTTGTGTAAAGCTCTGCTATCCATCCATGATTTTTTGCAGTGTCCATTTGCTGTTCTGTTCTTTGTGTTCTCTTTCCTCTTTTCCTCTGTTTTTAAAGTTTAATACATTTTTCTCTTAGTCTGCAAAGCACAGAAAGTGAAGAAGTGAAGCTCAAAAATACCATGTTTGCCACAAATGCAAATTTTAGGGTGCAGGAGTTAGGACAATAGGACTCTAACTGCCTGCTCACAAGAGGAAGGATTAGGTCCTCTGTCATTTTAATAGTGACATCAACAAGCTGAATAAAAGCCAAAAATTCAAGTTGATTCTGCAGTTTAAGATCATTGTTCTCCCATGTGGTTTAGTCTGTAAGATTTAGTCTACACATAGAACCTTTCTAGGATTTATATAATGTTTCACATCATACAGTGCAATTCTTGGTATGTTAATGTACTTTTACATATCAAAGCCCTTTGTAATTGACAAAGATTTATACTGATATAGCTAAAAATTCCTACAGCTTAAAGGCATCAGAGACATTGGAAATACATATGCAAAAAGATGGCTCACAATATTGTTCTGTTCTTCTTATTTCAGATCCCATTGTAAAAACAAATCAGGTGAAACCTGCTAATAATATGCAACAACCTCCACATCAGATTAAAGGAGCATTAGCCCTGGACTTCGGCTTCGGATAAGCAAAGCTGAGGCAAGAATATGGGATATTCCAGAGGGCTTGTTCCTGGCCTGACCCTTCCGGATCCTGATGAGACTCTCAAGCCTTCCTTCATTCCGTACTCTGAGCCCAGTTCCTGTTCTGTTGAGCTGCAGTAATGTCGTACATTCGTTGTTTGGTAACAGGAGCTCTCCCGAGTGTCCAAGGCAGAGGAACATAACTCTTGAACACAAGTCCATGACTCTACCCTGCCTTTCTCTCTCTTCTTTATTTTTTTGGCAAATTCTGGTATTAGACCCCCGGTCACATACAAATCACCACACGTTAGTGACTGGAGATCATAAATTGGGCGTTTAGACTTGAACAAATGCTGAGCATCGTCATCCTAAACTGATTATTATTTTAAATACTGTCCGGGGCTATAACTGGCTTTGTGTACAATAGCAATAGAGGGTGTAGTTACAGACACAATTTCCTGTGCTTAGGGTTTGAAATTAGTATTTAAGATCACCGTAACATTTGCCCGGTGCACCAGCACAATTCCCCTATTAGATAATTTTCTATCCTTGTGAGGGCAATTTTGCTTGTGCGATGCTGCCAGAGCTTTCAGGAAGGGAGAGACAAGCAATTGTGACAATAAAATTTGCATCAGCTCCCACCCAACCTCTCCCAGAACTGAAATACCATTTGTTGCATTCAAAGCATTTTCACATCAGAAGGGAAGGTGTTTCTGAGCTGGAAAGTCATTGTGATCTCCACAGGGTTGCATCCTCCAGGCTGACTTCTGCCTCTCAGCTTCCCATGAGAAACACCAAACAGCGGCTGTGGAGTTCCATATGGCTTTGTAGCAAAAAACTTGGTGGGCTGCCTGGCCCAGCATCCAAAAATGAAACCCCAAATCAATCCAGTCATGGGGCTCAGAAGCTGAAATTTTGCTGTTTGTAGCTGACCAGTTTGAGGGTCTGACCCTTGTAAAACGCACTGCAGATGTACCCTTGTAAAAACCATTTCAGATCGAACAAAATTACCAGTTTCTGGAAAAATGAAGGTGCCAAACCTGCCACACTGTACTCATGCAACACCTCCCTCAGAACAACTCAGGGTTTAAGGGCTAAGAAGAAGGTATTGTTCCTATGTTGGAACCAGCACCAGGGGCACAAGGATAGAGAATAGTAATGAAAAAATCTGTAATATGTAGATTTTCAGGAACAAAAACCATAGACGGTAAGACTTGTGTTGGATGTCATCATTGGTCATTCAGAAAAGATGCTATTGTACTTCAGATTGTTCCAAAATCAATGCACACAAATCAAGGTGGTGAAGTCTGTGCCAGTTTCTAAGGCCTCGTGGCAATTCAGTGATGAAACATGTGAAAACGTCTTCAACAGCATAAGGTCTCTGACTAAACTGTTCACAGCCTCTGCCTTGCAGGATGCATCCTCTTTGCAGGATGCCAAGACCAAGTGCTGAGATTTTTTCCCCATAAAGTTACTATTTTGTTTCTCTGAGTAAAGGACAAACAAGAGTGAATTCCTGCACAGACTTCACTCACTGATTGATATGGAGAGGCTTGTGCATGTATGTTGTACCACTGGGATAGAGCTGATGCTGCTGAGCTCATAGTTTGTGCTGTGGCAGCCGTATATTACCGTGGCAGCAGGCAACCTGTTTTCTAGCTGGTATCCTGGGACCATGCAATAGCTGAAACTTTGCTTGCTAGGGCATCACACCTAGGATCAACACAATGCTGGTTGTCACTGCTCACATGCTGCTTAATGCCTGGATGCCCACACATAGCAAGGCAGAAGGTGATACAGGCACTGTGTTGTGTCCTTGTACGTTCAGGGCAAATATAAAACAGAGTAGAGATAAGGGAAACCTTTAGCAGTATCAGAGCAACTCTGACTCATATATGCTTTCCCTGGAAACAAATGCTCCACAAAACCCATTGCCTCTGTTCCACTGAGTTTGGCCTTTTCTTTTGACTTGGAGCAGAGCCTCACCTTGCACCTCTGCTTCCCTTCCTCATGCTGCATGCAAGCTCGCCTCTATCGCAGCCATGGCAAAGAGAGGACCCACATATGGGAAAGCCTTCTGCAGAGGACAACAGCCTGGAAATGATGAGGCTGAGCTGCTCCACATATGTAGTGCAAATCACTGCATCTCTACAGTCCCTGCAATCCTCTCCTCGGCAGCCTGCAAAATTCCACTGAGAAAAAACAGAAGTGGGGAGGGGGAAGAAAGAGTCAGAAAACTATTGTGTTCCTAGGGGGGAGAGAAATAAATAGCCCTATTTAGCTTATCCAGCTTTGCTGATGTCAATCACTTTTCTCATTTTAAACAGGAAAGACACCACTTTAGTTCCACCTGTTCCATTATTTATCATGCTATGCATTTCCCATGAATTGTCACTCATGCAAAACCTGTACATCGTAAGGGGACACCCTAATATTTTTAATGACCTTAAGCAAAGTGATTGACATTAGACACCGGTGTCAGATGTTCTGGTGACGCAACATGTTCTCCTAGCAGCAGGAAAGCTTCCTGCCGTGATTAAGTTAGGGCCATGGAAGTGCTAAAATGTGTTGTCAGCTTTCCTCTGATGCAAGTGATTTTATTATAGCGTCTGGTAACCACGGAGTGTGGCAACGCAAATACTGATTCCAAACATCCCCTCCCATACATATAACTTGCTCTATTTAAAACATGAAGTGCGCTGCACAAATCCAAGGGTAGATTATGGATGCAACAAGCTTAAACCATGGAGGGCAGAGGAAAAGGTGGCACCTAGGCCAGGATGCCGGGTGATTTCAGGAGGTGAAGCATACGGCTCTGGGATGACCTGTGGAAGGCAACCCCCTGGCTGCCAGGGATGCTCTGCAGTGGCATCACCACTGTTGCTGTGGATGCCAGAGGCACCAGAGGGCAAACAGGAGGCATGCTAATATCAGCCTCACCCACTGCAGCATTGGAAACTAAAAATCACATCCAGCCCTTTTGAGTCGGGAGAAATTAAGGACAAAAAAAACAGAGAGGGGAAAAAATAAAGGGCTCCATGCAGCCCCTCTGCCTTCTGACACCCTCACACGTGCTGGGGTGGAAGTCTGTAACTTGGCTCCGCACCATTAGGATAGAGATGAAGAAATAACATTCTGGTTTCCTTCAATTTGGGACCAGCCCCTCAATTATTCATTATCTGAAAAAAAGCTGGAAGACCTCTGGAACACAAGGGTTACAGAATCAAACATCTCAGACACACACAGACAACGTCTGGCACCTGCTTTTCTAAAGAACCATAATCCCAAAGCTCATTCAGCGAACAGTTACTACACGGATGACTTTGCTTCCACAAGTGATTAGTCACAGTTGTGTCTAAAAGTGACCATGCCTGTATGTGTCTGCAGAACTGACCATTATGGTTTTCCAGTAACAGAGTTGTTAATCAACCTGCAAGAGGAATGGGCCATCAAACTACAATCCACACTCTACAGAGATTTTGGGAGCAGATCAGCAGTACATATGTTCACAGTTACTGTTCTACAAAAATAGTCATAAAGCAGTCAAAGTTGAAGATACAAGATATCTTGATGGCAAGAACAGATTTTCTAAAGGTCTAGCAGCACTGAATATTAATTTAATGAAATTTACTTTTTACTTTTATAGCAAAATAATCCAAAGTGCTAACCTGACCATTTTAATTTATAAAACCAAAAAAGTCTCATGTTTTAGGCTATAATCATGCCCCGTTATTTAGGTTAGACAATATCATTATATATTTCTACCTATTTCTATTCAATAGTAGAACAAAATTAGTATTAGTTTGTTTAAAAAAGGGGGAAAAGTACCACAGATATTGGGATGGGAAAGTTACATAAAATATAAGAATCAGCTTATTGAGCAATCTGCAGTGTTTCGTTGTTATTGCTTTTTCTTTTTTGAGCTACAATTTAAATCACAATCTGGCCATATGCTTGTAGTCACCTCAAATGCTATGACTTCTCCCTTGGTCAAATGTCACAGTGTGTATTTTAAGGAGATTCTGGCATTTCAAGTCAGTTCAAATTATTCTTAGTTCTCACAAGTCCCTTTCCAACATGATCAGCATGTTGGAGAATGCTGTTGTGATGATGGAAGTCAGGATGATGCCGCTTTCTGTACAAGAAAAGTGGGTTCTCCTCCGTCTTGGAAAGAATCACTACCAAATCTGCAGTAAGAAAAATATTAAGAGCACTTGCAGAGTTTCAAAGAGTGTTTCTTAATCCATTTCATTTCCACTTCAGTTCATTTTTGAAGTTAAATTAAAGCTTGCAATCTCTCCTACTGATAAATAGTCAGGTTGACTTACAAAGGTTCTGCCTTCTGTCCAGCCTTCTCCTGGTTGTCTTTAACCAAACAAGGTTCTCTGATTTGCCACAAGCGCTGTCTGGCTCTCCCGCCTCTTTGCTTTCTTGTTTTGCTGCCTGATTTTCCAGCACACTGCACTAGAAGCCAGCAAAAGGAGTCCTGATGACAAAAGGACTAATCCAAACACCGAGATGATCGATCCATGAGAATTAAAGCTGTATGCTACAGCAGTAACCACGATGCCGGCTATGAGGATAACCACCCCAAAGGGAATGGTACAGCGGTAACAGGAGAGCTCTGCTCCCCCTGTTGCTGCGGTCAGCTGGCACTCACTGACAAGAGGGATGGTGGTTATCACACAGTCATTGTTATTACACTTCTCCATGGTTACAGTACCAGGATGCTTTGGAGCACCCAGAATCTCTTTAATAGGTTCGTTTGTCATCTTGATTGCCTTGACTCCGTCAGTTCTTAGGCTAGAGCAGGCACTGCTGAGCACACGGTGCACTGTGGAGAGAAGAGCACGAGTTCAACCAAGGGTTACTGTTGCGTGACAAATGGGTGACAAGGGGTTATGGACAAGCATCCTTGTAACACTACTGATTGTGGAGGATCTGCATAAATTCTCATAGTAGTCATCAGCATGCACTAGAAAGAACACAGACCAAGACAGACACAGATCGGAGAGCGTCGTGTAGGNGACAAGCATCCTTGTAACACTACTGATTGTGGAGGATCTGCATAAATTCTCATAGTAGTCATCAGCATGCACTAGAAAGAACACAGACCAAGACAGACACCAACCTTAAAGTGCTGTGGGCTAAATCTTACTTTAAGTCACATCCTAAAGTTGGCATTTCTGGATGCAGTTTAGATTTCAATGGCATTACATCTTCCGATGAGGAGGTGAAGTTCAAAGGCTGTTTTGGTTAAAAATTCTGCTCTCGCTCACACACTTTTTCACAGTGTTTCTTTAGAGACACACCTCTACATACTCATTATGCAGATTTGCTTCAATACACATCACAATAACATGGGCAAGAACTGGTCCAGTAAAACCCAGGACTTCATAGCGAACCTCTTCCCAATGCAAGTGCTACTCAGTGAAAACTTCATACGGTCATGACTAGAAATGGATGTGAGGGGAATGCAGATTAAAACAGTTCCCTGCCCTCAGCAAACACCAGCAGAAAGCAAAAGTAATGGGTCCCTTTTAAGTCATAGAATACAAGGTTGGAAGGGACTGTAAGGATCACCTGGTTCAACTTTTCTTGGCAAAGCATGACCCAGACTAGACTTGCCAGCACCCTGTCCAGCTGAATCTTAAAAGTGTCCAACATTGAAATCTTCATCACTTCCATGAGGAAATTACTCAAGTCCATGAAATGACATTCATGTTACTCCATTGGAGGCAAATTTAGTGTCATACTCACTTATTTTAGTGACAGTAGGTCACTTTCCTCCTGTTTCCACATTGTATGCACACTTTCAGTCCTACAGAGAGCATGCGCAATTAGATTCCATCTGCATTACGAGGCAAAACAGCTTTTGGCTCCCTGTGCCCAGTGCCTAACTGGAGTTCATCTGATCAGGGAAAGATGAGCCCATGA
The DNA here is from genome assembly GCA_002631895.1 of Agapornis roseicollis. Classification (NCBI taxonomy): domain Eukaryota; kingdom Metazoa; phylum Chordata; class Aves; order Psittaciformes; family Psittacidae; genus Agapornis; species Agapornis roseicollis. Next base: position 100,119 of record NDXB01003098.1, read on the forward strand.
CTCTCTGCTGCTACAAGCAGCCATGAACAGATCTCATAATTCCTGCTGGAAATGTGGTGGTATGGGGGTTAGTGAGCCTCTGACAATGCCAAGGCTACCATGGCTGTGTGCTCAGTGCACCCCGCCACATACAACAGAGACTGGGACACCAGGGAAGCACTAGGTTTTCCTTCTGTGTGTAGTGCACAGGACCCTCCCACCACTCTCTGGTACAGGCTGTGTAGCTTTTGCTCTCATGAGCAGCATGATATGCAGCTCAGAGAAGAAGGAAGAGTGCTGGCACTGCAGTAATGCTTTTATCACTTTTATCACCTTCACATCTGTGACTAGGAAGTTAATTGCCAGATACTTGTATTCTCCTTTTCCTTTCCCACCACTCCACCCTTGTTGCTAAGATATATCCATCCATTGTGGAGAGCCCTTGGTTTTATATCTCAGTACCTCCTGTGACTGTGTGCTTTCTGAGAAAGAGGATTTCTCTATTTTTAAACACACACACAAACAGGCTACACTGTAGTCAGGGTTTGTATCAGTTTCCTTGAACCCTACTGACAAAAAGAAAGTTCAGATCTGCTTTGACAAAGCTTTTGTTCTGCTGCCTTAAAGAAGAGTGCTCAGCTCAGTAGTGTTTCTTGCTGCACACAGCTGTCTTCAGGGCTCAAACCCTCAGGGCTCAGCAGCTACAACACAGAGTAGCCTCCTAATGACAACACTGAGCACAGTGGAACCAAGCACACACACTGACTATACAAGAGATGACGGGCACTAACTGAAAACATGAGAAGGCTCTGTCTGAACAACAGGAAGCACTTCTTTACTGTGAGTGTGACTGAGCAATGGAACAGGCTGACCAGGGAGTTTTTGGGGTCTCCATCCTCAGAGATATTCAAAAGCCACCTGAACAGATTTCTTCAGGTGACCTTGCTTAAGCGGGACGCTGATGGACCAGATGAGCTCCAGAGGACCCTTCCAGCCACAATTGTTCCATGATTCTGTGTCTTGCTGTGAAGATGTCTGGTATCTCCAAGGGCAGGAACGGGATCTGATCAGTGCTTATTGGACAAAGTAAATAGATCTGCTCTCTGAGGTTCTGTTGCTTTGTTCTTCAAATTCTAATGCACAATTAAGTGCCTTTTAGATCAGACAGAAAGAGCTCACGAATGCCATGGGGTTGCTCTAGAGCACCATTGATCTGTCCCCACATGGGCCTGAGCCCAGGTTCTTCATTCTCAATAATGTCTTACACGGCAGTGAGACTCACTGGTGCCACTATGTTGCTGCATCACTTACTCATTAAATGTCACAGAAGTTCGGCACAATGGGAGAATGTGGTCCCTAAATGTGGCCTTCTTTTGATCTCACTAATTGAATAGGACCAATCTTTGATATTTGATAGCCATATTCAGTTAGTTCAACATTTTATTATTAAATTTGAGAGAGGAAAAAATAACCATTTTCCATATAAAATGTCTTTCACATCCAAATACATTTTAATGACTATGCAAAAGTTTAAACACTCTAACAGTCACAGAAATAGGGAAATATCCCAATAACTTGAAAAAGCTTTGGACTGGGTCATAGTGAACATGATTATCCTGAAAAAAACTTCAGCGTTCAGTCAAAGTATATTTACTCCTGTCCCTAGAGTCCTTGTCCTTCTGCTTCAGATACATCCCCAATGAACATAATCTCTTAGATGTCTTGTACAGAGGTTTATGAAGAAAGGAGATGCATTTATAGTCAAAGCTAGCATTAATTTTGTAAAAAATCTCCTGAACTACCAAAATTAAATTAATGGCAAAATACCTTTTGGCTTCTGAAAAGCACATTTCTTGCCTGTAATAGGATGTAAGCAGACAGGCATTCATATAAAACAAATAAACAAACCCCTATTGAAAGACTCTAACTAAAATAAACAACAGAACCTATCTGAAGTGGGAGTAAAGGTATTCAACCCTAGCAAATAAGGTATGAGATCCTCATTGCCAGCAAAGTCACTTCTGACTTCTGCCAACAGGTGACTTGGTTCAAGTTTCAGGGTAAGAAATATAGGCAAAGATACCCGGCAACACCAGCATCCTCTCACTAATCATACCATGAGTACTGCCTTACGGAGCTGTGGTGACTTGGAGGAAGAGTGTGTTTCTCTAGCAATCTGTGGCTAACACCAGACAAAGGAGAGGGGAATGTTTTACCCACTAATAGATGTAAAAAGCCACAAAATCCAGCAGCACACAAACCTACCAGGTCCAGGAGAAATCCATCGGAACAGATGCCTTGGCTCAGTAAGCAGAGGAAGATGGCTTGAGATGTCTTGTATGTCAGTTCAAGGGAGAGTCATGCAGCAGTAAGTGCTGCTCCAGGCTTTGAAGTGTCCAGATGTTGCTGAACTGGAGGTGACAATATTCTAGCATGGAAGTTTCCTACAATAAAAGTTGTTGGGTATTTATCAGCTTCTTAAGAACAAACCTCCTGCTGCATGCTGACGCCTGCTGCTACCAAATGGAAGCAGGGGATGTTCTCCCTCTGGCTCTCCTAGGGGTTTCTGCTTCTCTTCTTGGCAGGAGCCGCACATTTCTGACCCTATATAATTTTTCTTTGATGATGTGACATCTCAGTGAATGTCACAAACCAGGCAAGACCTCAGAAAGAGCTAGGGAGGACAAGATAATGCATGGGAAATTCTGTAGTCATAAATCTTATTTAACTTCATTTCTATTGCTTATTTATTTGAATCACAACTTGGAGTACTTGGGGTTGCATCTATTCTGTCTCCAGTTTCTTTGAACAAATTACTTCATCTCCCTGTGCCTTGGTTTTCCCAGCTGTAAACTGGCAATAACAACATGCTTCCCACTAAAATCCCCTCTACTATAACAAAACCTAATATAAACCCCAAAACTCCTCTAATTGAGTCCAAGAACTCGCTGTAATAAACATAAGCCCATTATGTTTGCTATTGTTATTTTCTGTTATTAGGATTTTTAAGAACAAGGTTCATAACTCAAATAGGGACAAGGCAGACTCTGCAGCACAACAGTGGTGGAAATTGTAATCAAGTGCAGAAACAGCTGGGAAGTCACCGAGCAGCTGGGTAAAACTCCCGAAGCAGCAGAGATTTATGTTGCTAATCTTACTCAACATTCCCTTTCTGTATAAGCATGATTGTGGAAGCTGATTTCCACACTGAATTTGGAGTCCTAACTGGGGATGGGAATATATTCATGAGGATAAGTTTGTATAATGATAAACTTTAAGGGCTTCTTCTCCCCTTAAGTTGCTCAGACCATGCTAACAGCTCACAAACACTTACAGGCACAAACTGCTGCTGCTCTTCAGCTGATCCTTGGGACAAGCCTGTGACATAGCTAAAGTATAATTAGCCGGTTAATGAAGGTAGCTAATAATAAAGGTCTCCTTGCTTATCTCCTTGACTACATCCTTGTCTCTACCAAGAGCTAGTTTCAGGTTTTGAAACATTTGGAGGGAAATGCAGGAAAACCCCCACCTCAGATAAATAATCCAGGTTACAGCAGACCTCTGGAATGATCTTGCAACTTGCACACCTATTATAAGAACGGTTATGGTTGTTCAAAAGGCTTTTCCCAGCAAATTTGTGCCCCTCAGCCAGCATCATTCTTTGCAAGGATTGATCTCTCTGTCAGTCATTTCTCTGGATTTGATTTGACCACAGACACTTCAGGTCAGTTTTTAAATCAATGTCTTTACCAACCCCCTGACTGACAGACCAAATCTCCTCCTCCTCCTTCCCTCCCTCACCATAAAGCCAAGAAGCGGGAATATCAGGAATCTCTACATTCAGCTTCCAAGATTTTAACTGCGAATCATTTCAATGCGATGCTCTCAGGAGACTATCCACATGCTGACGCTCTGGGTGCAAGTGCAACGAGCTGGTATTCCTCACCTACCACTACTGTCTCCCCTTTCTTGCATTTACCCAGAAGCAGTGTGGCACATTAAGTTTTCTCCTTTATCACAGACCTGAGGCTGTGTCTTGCATAATATATCAAACGCCCCTTTTTTTCTTCTTCTATAAATTCCAATAATTCATAATGCTTGTGTTTCAGACTTGGATTTGTGTTAAAGTGACTATGGAAACCAGTATAAGGAGTCAGTCCTATACTGAGCAGAGCCAGAGTTCATTTGGCATCCAGCAGCCAGTGGTAACCCTGAACACAACCCTGCATCCCTTCACCATGTGAATGCTCCTGGAAACACAGAACTAGGATTTGTACATACAAGGCTCCAGGATCAGGCCCTGAACTACAGGGAGGAGAACACATTACACTCGTACGTGCCAGCTCTCTGAGCTTCAAGATGCCCAAAGTTCCCATCACCAAGTTTTTCGATAAAATAATTACCAGGTCTGAGCTCTCACACCTTTTTAGGTTTCCAGACATAGCTGGGGCAGGACGGAAACCAGACAGACCCTTCCACAAACAAACTCTTCTATAACACCCCGCAGATACCGAGGCAAAGCACGCGTGTCGCGCCTGTCCGCGCACACCTATGCAAGCGAGAGGAGCGGTGAACAGGCAGGAAAAGCCCAAAGCGCGGCTCCGGCTGCCCGCACGGTGAGGCTTCCATTGTACCCCCGGCAGGAGGGAGCGGTGTGGGAACCGCCTCAGCACCGCGGGCCGGCGCACGGGTCCCCGCAGGGCCCGAGCAACCCCAGCGCGCCCCGCCGGCCCCGGGAACCAGGAGCTCCCGGGCAGAAGAGCATCCGAAACCCCGCGGGCACTCAGTATGTGCGAGTCCTGCGCCTGCGAGCCCAGCCGAGCCCTGCTATGCTATGCCGAGCCGAGCTAAACGGTGCTATACCATGCTATGGTATAGTATGCCGAGCGGAGCCGTGCCATGCTGAGCCGAGCTATGCCAGACCATGCTAGTATACTATAATATGCTGAACTAGCTAAGCTAGACTATTCTGTAGTATAGTGAGCCGAGCCGTGCCTTACCTCCCGAGTGCCGGGCAGGACTGCAGCAAACACCAGCCCGGAGCAAGTATAAGAGGGGGATGCCGCCCGCTGCACAAGGGACTGTAAACAAAGTTCTTGTGAGAGCGAAACAATTGAGGGACCGGAGCAAACTCTGCGGCGGGCGGGGCTGCACTCACCGGGGAAGGTCCCGCTCCAGCCCTGAGGAAGGCTGGCCGGGGGCGGGCAGGCGGGGTTGGGCAGTCCCCCGCCTTGTCTTGCCTCGCCTCGCCCTGCCCTCCCCTCCGCGGCTTGGCGTTGCGCCGTTCCCATGCCCGGTTCGGATGCGCTCGGTGTCTGTTGCTTTGTCCAGTCCCGCATCGTGCGGGGCTGTTCTGCACCCTGCCAGGTGAAACACGGAGCTGGGGGGTATCGTCCAGCCCTCTTTGCCTCCCTGTACAGCACCACGGGGGGAGACATGTGTGTGTCTGTGTGTGTGTGTCTGGTCGCTCCCCAAGTAGCAAGACACCCTGGTCCGAGCAGAAGAGGGTTCACTGCGGGTTCTGAGCCCTTAGGGGCTGGATGACACCGCGGAGCACAGCCAGGCCCTACTGGAATCCGGATGAACTCCCAGCTGGGGCTTCATTTCTCAGGCATTAAATGAGCGGGAGCATAGTTTTGGATTACGTCCTTAGAGGATAAAGCTTTATGTATCATCTAGAAATATTTAACTGGCTTTTCTATGCTTTATTCACTCATTTCAGCAGAACATTAAACTCTTCGGGGGGTTGGAGTGGAAGGGAGTGGGTGTTATTTTTTACCATGGTTTCTGATCCTTCCCAACAGATTTTGCTTTTGAGGCTTGTAAAAGAACATGTTTGTATTGTGTGGTTAAGCTTACCCAAAGTTTATATTTAAAAGGCACTATTTTATCAATGACTGATAAAAGAGCAGTGCTCCAGATGTATTTAATCAGCCACTCTGTCTCTGAAAGCAAGCATGTACTTTTGACTCCCTTTCCAGGGTGAAATCCTGGCCTCAAAGAAATGAATAGCAAAACTTCCATCAACCTCACAGGAGCCAGGATCTCACCCTGTGTATCATTAAGAACTCCCCAGTGATGGAGATCCTGCCAAGGCTTCATCTCCTCCAGCTGAATCAGTCAGGAGGTTCTGGAAGAGCTCCACAGCTTTATACAAGAAACTGGCACTGTCTTCCCCGTTGCAAGTGTTTCCTCCAAGTACACTGGTCTTTCAGCAGCAATGATAAGCAACTGCATCTGAGGGCAACTGTCCCTGGCGAGGAGCTCCTGGTCCGTTAAATCCAGGCCTTTCCATACAGGCAGAAGTGCCAGGTAATCTCTTTATTAAACTTGCCAAGTTCTACCTCAAACCAAGTGGATTTCCGGCTCCTGCTAGAAAGCTATGAGCTTTATTCTGTTGATATCTAGGAACCTTAATCTTGTTTCTAGCTGCATGGATTCATAGACAATGATACATTCAGTCTTGGGCTGAAATAGGTGATCTTTCTTTAGGCAGTTAACCCCCTAATGTCCTAAGAGGTAGAAATCAGACTCTCTCAGGCTTACTTTTGATCATCGTTTTTTCAGATGTGGCCTTGCAGTATCCTGCGTGGATGTAAAATATTTGTCCGTCCTACCAGAAATACTAACACTTCATATTTATCCTCTGATTGTTCAATGCATCTGGATTTTTCTCCAGTATCAGTTCCATTTATCACTTTATATTAGAAATTCTTGCTGTTAGCACGTATGTGCATGACCTGACTTTCACCCCGTTCCTATTACATCAACTCCTCTCTAGTCTTTCCAGTGTAGTATTTGGTCCTGTGTTGATAGAGAACCTCCCTCCTATGCTTACACCATCAACAGTTCCCCTAGTACATTCTTACTTTTCCATGCCAACTTTATTACTGAAAGTATTACATAAAATAACTCCCAATGCTGATTTTTGAGGAAGTAATCTGAAGTACACATAAACAAGCATCAAACTGGGCTTAGAATTCACATGTTTCTGAACAAATAAATGCCCTAACAATAGGCTAGAAAGTTACACTCTCTTCTAGATCCCGTACAATTGTAACTCCTTGTGAAGCAGAAAAGCTGCTATGAGAAGCAGTGGGAATGATGCCTCCTTTCAGTGCTGTGAGAGCAGTGGGCTGTTCCCTACAAGGGGAGGTTTGCAGCTCTGAGACACAAAGAGGTCAAATACAACCACCCCTCTGGCCTTTTAAAACGGGGATGGCAGACTACCTCTGCCTTTTAAGGGCCTGCTGTGCTTGGAGCATGACTCTCCAAGGATATAAGGAAAGAAGTACCAAACATACCAGAAGCAGCACGTTTGACACCTGTAGAAATGCAGTGCAAACAGCTGAGGAAACTTCAGGACTGAGCAACAGCTGCAACGAGGGGTTACAGGTTCACAGTTTTGGACTGCCATGCTTAAATGCCTCATAGTTCCCCTTTAGGACCTGCCCTAAATGACAAAATCTGCTCCCTGTGGCCTTAACACAGCTGCTCCGAGGAGGTGCAGCCCCAGAGGGGACAATAAACAGAAGCCTGTGTCATTCTGGAACTCCTGCAGCCTATTGAAAGAGCTCAGTTTTACTCCTGAATCGAGCAGTGTTGTTGCTCTGCCTACTAAGACACACTTGTAATACTTCATGGCTTCCTTTGAGTTCCTGACAGTCTCCTGGGCCTTTAGAGCACAGCAAACAGTGACTCATTAATCTGGCAAAGCACAACCTTTGTGGGCTCCCTATTCAATTAGTTTTTCTTGCCTTTTCCCTAACTCTCCACTGAATTTTCCTTTATTTCATCCCTAAGCCCACACATGGACACAACATGTCCATTGATTGCATTTACTGAAACTTTTAGAAAGCACTCTTTCAGCAGGTTTAATATGTTGGAAATGGTCCTTACCATGTCCTGCTGTGCATGTGTTTCATGATAGGGAATGGAGTTCTTAGCAGCTCCCCTCTCATTAAGCCGGTTTCCAGCATCAGGGAGTTCAGCCCTTTTGGTTGATAGCTGTGCAAACCACACCCCCAGTAATCAGGCTCATGAAATGGATGTGCTTATAATGATAGTGAGAAACCTCCTTGGTGGCTNTGTCCTTACCATGTCCTGCTGTGCATGTGTTTCATGATAGGCAATGGAGTTCTTAGCAAAGCCAGTTAAACCAGAGAACATAAAACATTGCAGCTCCTGTCTCATTAAGCCAGTTTCCAGCATCAAGGAGTTCAGCCCTTTTGGTTGATAGCTGTGCAAACCACACGCCCAGTAATCAGGCTCATGAAATGGATGTGCTTATAATGATAGTGAGAAACCTCCTTGGTGGCTAGGAATATGGAAAGGAATTTTCTTTGAACTCCATTAGATCCTACCCACATTTGGTCAATTTTAGCTATCCTGCTGTGCATTTGAAACTCCCTTATTGCCCTGCTTGACTTTCACTTGATCTTCCAGCAGTGCTGAAGAAGACAGGACATCTGGAGCTGAAAACAATTATTCTTATCTCCTACTGCTCTCATAATTACATGAAGTTCACATTTCAAAAGCTGCATTCCTTATGTGGATGTGTGCTTTTCATTAAGAGGGATGTGCCACACCAGCAGAAGCCAAAGCCTGAAGCTAGCACAAGTCTGTTACAGAACCTCTGAGTCTTTAGCCAACTGGAATCTCTGAATCTCAGCTTTCTGGCTGAGCTAGGAGGAAGCCTAATAACAAAGACAAGACAATGTAATTTCACCGTAACAGTGCTTTTTCTTAGAGGTTACTGCAGTAGAATCCAGTGGATTCAGCTGAGATTTAAGTCAGGGTGGGAATGAGCTGTTCCCATGGCTCTGCAGAGGGCTTTTGTTGGTTTCCCACCTGCACTGAGTACCCCAAGGAATTCATAGGGCACAAAGACATGGAGGGAATGAAGACAAGGAGTTGTAAAAGTGACTTGCCAGAGCTCATGTAGTGGGTGATGTCAAAATGCTTTGTATGTCACTTCCCTGCTCTGCCAGGGGGTATGGCACAGACTGTTCCCTCTTCTACTGCTCACTCCAATGAATATGGATCATTTCAACCACTGTAATTGACTCTGGCAGTAGACAGAAAATGATGAGCTGTCAGCTACCCTACACAGGCCATTGGTTGGATTACTTCCTTTAAAACAGGGCTCTAGACAGCTTGGGAACACTGGTGAGAAGGGAAAGATTTATGGAGAAATTATCACTTCCCAGTAGTGTTCAGGGGCTGCTGATACCCAGATATACAGGTCAGAAGAAGCCTTCAGATTCTCTTAGCTGGCATCCTGCACACCACAAAGCATTCCATTTTACATTCAGCCCAAAATCTGGACTATGAAACCAAACTTTTCTGCTCATCTGAAGTATAGTTTGAAGGAAATCATTTAACCAAGAGGTGGCGAAGTTGTCTTGCCAGTTCATTGAAGTGTCACTGTTTAAAACCTATGGTTTATTTCTGGGCTTTTTTTGGGGAGGTTGGTTTTTTTTTTTCCCAATTCCTTTATGTTAATTTTAACTCTTTAGGCTCTACCATGTCTAGTGAGCCTTTTTTGTCCTCCTCCACTACAATCCTGGGAACTAAATTTATATCTAACATACTGCACGTAGCTACATACACAGTTTTTCTCCTGCATAGCAGATGATTTCATATGGAATTAGCAGGAAATTATGTGTCTGATCTACAGAGGAATTAAGAAAAAGAAGAGTTTTATTGCAGCAAACTGACTTCTCACTGTTCCCACAAAAGAGAGCTTCTCATCCATATCATCTGCCTTAGCATCGCATGCTAAGGGAAATGCTTAGAAATAGTTGTACATCCACATAAACAAGTTAGGAAAGGAGAGGGTGTGGTAGTGACAATCATTTGCCAAATCAAGACAAGATCTAAACAGCCTTGCTTATCTTCTGAATGACTCATTTTAGGTCATGCAGATGATTTGATAGTGCAATCCCTTCTTTCCTATAGGGAAGTTGTAAAGTTGCCCCTTTCCTCAAGGCCAGATAGATGGGTTGCACCTCACAATCTCCAGTTTATTTGCTCTGGGAGGGAATGTGGCTAAAAGGTGTAAATCAAAAGTAAATGAAGAGATGGGTCCTAACACCAGGAGTCCAGCATATTAAAGGTAAATAGTATTGAGGAGTAGCAGGCAGGAAAACAGCAGAACTCCAGTTATTCTCTGAATCTTCTTCTGTTTGAGTGGAGCTCTGTTAAAACTAGATAATACAGATAGAGTCATAGTCTGGCATTAAATTCAACTCTATGAAGGCCAGTGCAAGTTAGTGTTTAATGGCCACTTAAAACCTCTTCTGGCAGCTCAAACAGTGCATGTCTTGTGCTAGTTCTTTGCATTGTGAGTGCCCCTTCCTACCTGTACACTCAGGCAGGCATAGAAAATATATAGAATATATTTTTAGATAAAATATACACAATACATATCTCAGTGTGTCAGACAGGCTAGATTTTCTGCATGTTCTTTATGTGTTGGAAAAACAGATTTCCCTTTGACTCCCGCAGCAGAGGAGAATATAGACTGCCTTGCACAAGCATGGCTATACTGGGAGATGCTATTGCTACTGCTTCTTGCAAGCTGCAAAAGTCATGAAACAATTTGCAAGAAAGGCTTTTACATAATGCAATGAAGCAAACAACAGTAGCATAAGATTAGAATTGGTCTGGCTGTGTGTAACAGAAATATGAAAGTGCATACTGCATAAATGCCAGGACTATTCGGCACTTTTGCAAAATTTTTGGAATACACTGAGTGCAATGGAATGACAATGGTATATAAATATCTGCACAGCAGTAGAAGCAATCAAAATCCCACATCTTTAGTTCATCTTCAAGAATTTCTCAAAGTGCACCAGTGCCACACAGAGACAGATGCAGGAAAACACAATATAGCTGGTAGCACTTTCACATATGGATAGTCATATCCAAAGCAAGCACTGAAAGTCATCTGAGGCCTGAAAACTTTAACGTAGTATGTTGCTGGTTTCATTTCTGGCCACATATGTTTTTCAGATAGAGGAGTTGTCCTATTCACTGCTTTGACGCTACAGCAGAGAATTCAGTGGATTACTCAGAGCTGATTTCAGAAAGGGTGGAAGTAATACAGATTATTTCCATTCTAAAAAACAGGTGGGCAATTTAGGTGCGCTAATCCCATGGACAGCTCAGATCAGGAAGTTTCCTTGAGGTATCATTTCCCACTGAAAGCAGCAGCAGATGAATACCTAAGAAATATTAAGTATGCGGGTCAAGTCCTGGGCACTTTTGAAACTCCCCCTCATTGCCCTAGAATAGTAACCCTCTATTTTCATTCAGATAATATTTAGGTCCTGATCCATGTGTGGGACTGGATCGTGCTGTAGCTAGGCTGCCTTTGGTAGCTGTGCTCAAGCTTGGGTTCGTGTTCCCAGAACCAGCTGCCTTGAAGCAGTTGCTATCCCCCTGTCTGTTGGGATAGAGCTCTAGGACATTGGTCTCTGCTGTGTCTGAACTCCCTCCCTGACTACAGCCCACTAGCCAATAGTGCAGATATTAAAGGGTTTGGGTTCAAAGTTTAGTTTCTGTCCCTAAGCTAAGGTCTTATGACATACAAGTGATAAATAATAACACTTATGCAAACATACATGAAAATAGAAAATGAAGTCTCCTTTCAGAACTGTTTGTGCTTTCTTAGTAATCACCACTCCTTCTTTACCAAGAAAAAAGGGCACATAGTAATGTCCTTTTTGAAGGCTTTGGTCCCTAGAGTAGCCTTGGGAGATAAATCTCTTTTTCCATGAGAGTGTTAGGGGAAGAAGGGAGTGGACAGGCAGCCGTAGCCAATGTACAACTGTAATGCCATGCGGACAACAACATAATGCCAAAGATCTACGGTAAAACAAAAAAACAATGTTGAGCTATGATCACTTCAGTCCTTTTGCACAAATAAGGTTCCTTAAGAGGTCATGTAGTCCCACAGGCACACATCCTTGCTGCATGTGAAACACTAGCTTTTGACTCACAACTCCTCCTTTTTCATACTGGGTGAAAGTCATCTCTGTACAAACAAGAACCACAAGCTCTTTGTGTCTCATTTGAGTCCTAGTTTAGAGCATGAATGGGATTTAAAAGTGAGCTAGAAATCTGATAAAATCACTGCAAAAGTAAAACTACCACTTAAAGAGATATTTCTGCAAGATAAACTACATCAGTCCCACATTGTCTCATTCCATTTTAAAGAGCAGATCCTCAGCTGGGTGAGCAGTACAGCTCCACTGAAGTCACTTTAGCTCCACCAAGAATTTACTTGTAAGGGTTCAGCCATAAGAAGCGTCATGTTTTGGAGAACCAGGTGGGCTGAGCGATAGCACACCATTGTAATTCACAAAGAACACAATCCAAAATATTTTACATATATTGTACAAATATTGACAATACAAGGTACATGTAAGAATATTACAGAGGTCAAACACAAGAACTGGAATGTTTGCCTAGGAGTTTCATTGGAAGGTGAGAGCAGGTAGTGTGAGAGCAAAGACTTGGCAACCATAAGGGACATTATTTAAGGAAGATGCTACAGGGCAAATTCTGACATCAAATATACATGCTGGAGGGAGGTTGTTGGGTACCATCTTGCCTTCTGCCAAAACTCTCTCTCCGAAAGTTCTCTGGACTGTGCATGAATGCTCAGCCTGTGCGTCCAAACCAGAGTCAGCCAGAAATGCTCAGCTCTGCTTGCAAACCAATTGTCTGGAACTGGAGTGGACAGCTGACATAAGTGAACTCTTTGTCAAAGACCTCAGCCACTCAGCAGGGAGCTAGAAAAAGCTAACTCTTGCCAGCCTTGCACAGAGGTTACAACCCAGTGCATTGTGCTAGTGAACCTGCTCTTTGTCAGTCAGCAGGTTTGATGATGTCCCATAGCTCAGAGCTGCTTGTGTTTTATTTTGAAGACAGTGTTCAACAGGAAAGTTTCACAGGAATTAGAAGAAAAAAGTTGGAATGAAAACAGGCTTACAACCTCAGGGAGAATACCTGCTTTAGCCTCTTACATTTTGATGACCTGAATGCACTGGCTGCCTGTGCCAGCCTCACACATCAGCATATTGTTATAAGTGGTGTCATTAGCAGTAGCCTAAGTAGGATGTGAGGAGTGTCCCCATCAGTGAGCTCCTCCTGCCCAGGAGCTCAGACCAGTGGCAGTTTTGTCCCCTTCCATCCTGTCTATCCCAGTCCACCATGGGCCAGGGCCTGCTTCCATCTCTTTGCTGTCCACTTTGCAAGCTGGCTGGGGTGTACCTGTGTCCAACACACCAGCTGCTGCACAATGTTTATGGGTGCATTATATATAGAATGATAGAATGGTTGGAAAGGATCTTAAGATCATCCAGTTCCAACTCCTCTGCCACGGGCAGGGACACCTTCCACTAGACCAGGTTGCTCCAAGCCCTATCCAGCCTGGCCTTGAACACTGCCAGGGATGGGACAGCCACAGCTTCTCTGAGCAGTTAGTGCCAGCACCTCAGTGCCCTCACAGTAAAGAATTCCTTCCTTAAATCTAACTGAAATCTCCCATTTAAGTTCCTCATATGAACTGCCCATAAGGAAAGCTGCTTTTTAAAATGTGAAAATACATACACAAAAATACACGTGCCCATAGAAACTCTTCAGTCTTGGGGGACACCCAAAAAGCAAACCTCTGACTCACACACCAGCAAGACCTGACCCTGTTGTGGCACCGGACATAAGACATTTGAACACCGCCTCCACAAGTGCAGCTGACAAACCTAGACCTTATCATGAAACACGGATCGAACGTTCATCCCGGCACATCCTACATCCTCCGCCCCCCGCACCGCCCCGGCCCCGCAGCCCTCTCCCGGCTGCGCGGCGGGGCGGTGCCGGCCATTGGCCCTGAGCTCGCTGCCGCCGCGGCGGAGAATGGAGGCGCCGGCACTGCGGGGCTTCCCCGAGGAGCAGTTTCGAGCCGCCTGCCGGGAGCTGGACCAGCCGGCGCCGGCGGCGGGGGGGCCCTGGCAGCTCCTAGTGGAGAGCATGGGCGTGAAGATCTACCGGCTGTACGACGAGGTGGGCGGACCGGGGGCGGCCGTGCACGGGCCCTGCCCGGAGCTGAGCGCCTCGGGGAGAGCCTGCGGCGCGCAGCGGAGAGAGGGACTCGGAGGCTCGGGGCAGCGGGGAGGGTAGAGCCGCCGGGCCGCGCACAGGGGGGGGCTGGGGCCCGTTACCCGTCCAGCTGCCCCCGGCCTCGACTCCGTTTCTGCGGGCTGCCGGAAAGCAGCTTTCAGGGTAATGCTATTAAATGCTGATGAGGAAGCGGCTCCGCTGCGGTTTACGCCGCCCTGAGAGGCGATGCGCTGGGAAACCCGCACCCGGTGAGGCCCTGAAAGTTCGTTAACGGCCGGGGCTGGGGCCGCTCCTGCCGGAAGGTGCTCCTGGCCTAACGGAGTGTTCGCTCTGCGAGTCCACTCTGGCAGTGGTAGTCTGGGAAACTGAAGGCAGCAATTACATTTCCTATTGGCTTTCCAGCTCCCTGCTGTATTCCAACCCACTGATTGAAAACCCGAAATGTTCCACTCCTGGTTTCACTTTCTTATTGTAAATTGCTGGTTTTATTGAATGTCTGTTTTATCTCCTGTAAGGTGTACTGTTCACTTCTCAAATCAAATCTGTTATTTCATACTGTTATTAAAATCCTCCCTTTTATAGTAGAACATATTTAGTGGTGTATGCCATGATTTGTCTAGCAGTGGCACAGATAGATTGGGAGAGAACACCATAATTTCTTAATCTATCTTGAGTGACAGTATATGAACTTGAAGGCTACAGATGTAAGAATGACTGAACTGACATTAGGAACCTACCTTTGAATGTAAGGTAGAGTCCCATATGTTAGGTCAGCACAATATATAGTGCAACACTTGCACTCTCTAGTGACTTCTGAATAATGCCACAGTAAATGACATTGCTACAGCTCTATTTTAACTTCTGATGGAGGGTTTACCTATAACAAAAGTGCTTTAAAGACCTATGTTGTTTGTGTATCTTTTGATACACAATTGTATCAATTGAATTGATACAATTGTATCAATTGAAAAGTATTCCAGGCAATTCCAGCTGCTTGTAGAGTGGAATATGAAAGCTTTAGAAGCAAGCAATACAATGTAACAGCTTGTTGTCCTAAAAGTGTGGAACTGTAGAGTGTCCTCCCTAAGTTACAAAGCAAACACTGTCTTTGAGGCAGGTTCTGATAGCTTAAATGAGAAAATGACCGCATGGCTTTCTTCTACCAAACAGATTGAGAGGAAGCCAAAGGATGCAAAGGATGGGTGAGTGTGCTGATGAACAGCAAGCTTTGCATGTCGACTGCAGAATGAAAGGTTTCAGTGAGCTTGGTTTGTTGCCTCTCAAGATGCAGCCATAATCAAAGTCCAGGAAAAGAATAGAAATAATATTTTTGAAGCCCCAAATTTTGTGCTCTGACACACGCTTAGGGTCTTGGCTTAATTTCAGCTGTAATACTTCAAAAATGAATTTTTCCTTGTGAAAATAAATGTGGATGCCTTTAACAAAGATTGTAAGAGTGTGTGGGGCTGACCAGTTCAGGCTGGAAGCTTGTGACTGATGCTTCAGTGAAGCCACAGTAAAGATGAATAGCTGAAGAATTATTATCTTTTGGTGTATCAGGTCTTCATCTTCTGACATTGACTTGTGAAGGAGAGGAGAAGAGGAGAAATCAACCATTCACTGACAGGATGTTGTATAATCCCTTTCTTCCCTTGAGAATGCTTGAATTTGACTCTTACACTGTATATTCAAAATACTCTCTTTGTTTTAATTTAGTCCTGAGCTGGTACTAACAATAGTACAAACATTCTATAGGCACAAATTGAGTTTCCATGTGTTGAAAGTAACATTAAAAGTGTTAACATAGGAGGTATCCTGCACCTCACTCCTGCATTGCAGACAGCTTTCAGAAAGAAAATAGCTGATAAATATTGAAGGCAGCTATAATAGTGCATTGTATATGTGTGAACATTGTAAAGCATTCTTATATCACAGCTTGAAGGATAAGCACACCTACTTTGCTGGAAAACTTATTCCAGATGGTGCAGTACTTGGTAACCTCCTGGGAGGTTACCTGAGATTCCTAAGCATGTTATAGAGGGTCTGGAGGCTTTGCCACAGGAATTTAATGCTTCTGGTAGGTGTTGGTGTGGGCAGGATTTATTCTACACTGACCACTGGAGATGAAAAGTGGGAATATATATGAAGAAATATGCTCCCTTTGGAACGACTTACAAAGTAAAAAGGTACTGGTGTAAGGGAAGGAACAACCATTGTGCAGGGCAGGTCAGCCTGTCTGGATTTACACTTTCATGTGTAGATCAAAAAGTCAAGAGGTTAAAGATTGAATCTCACATTGTTTTTTGAGCACTTCTTTCACAGCTCTTGGGCAGATTTGTAGTATGTGCCCCACCTAACTTCCTTCAGCTGTTCTCCCTACTGCAGAGTGCTTCCCTTTCCTGTGTGACTTTTCCTCTTCCCATTCTGTTTCCACAGCAATCAGGACTTTATGAATATAAAATCTTTGGTGGTCTTGCTGACTGCTCCCCGAAGCTGTGTGTAGATGTCTATATGGACTTGGATTTCAGAAAGCAGTGGGATCAGTATGTTAAAGGTAAGTTCTTTTAGGCCATTTAAATCCAAGCTTTATGTCCACATGACTCTTCCCACCAGAGGTTTCTTCAGAGGTATGTGAAGTTGTTGCATCCACAGACTTTGAGCCATACTTAAGTATCTTTTGGGATATGGCTGCACTCTGCAAATACACAGGTAAACACTGACATTCATCACCATACACCTTTTTTTTCTGGAATGAATTATTTCCATGTTGATTAAAGCAGATGATTGGCATCACTTTTTATGCTGGAGCACCTTGTCTGTTCTAGTTGTAATTCCTAAGTTAAATTTTAGTAGAGGTACTGGGGAACAATGGAATTGATACCTCTTCTGAGTCTTTGCATATTGCAGTGGAACAGTGCAATCACAGAATCATACAGCACCAGATTGGATCAAGGATCATCTGGTCCAAACTTTCTTGGCAAAAGCAAAGGCTAGACAAGATAGCCCAGCATTCTGCCCACCTGAATCTTAAAAGGTGTTGGGGAATCCACAACTTCCCAGGGGAATTATCTCAATGGCTGATTGTTCTTATTGTGAAAAATATTCTTCTGGCTTGCACCAGTTTGATACATGATGGAATGTCTTTTCCTGAAAGCATTGGTTGTTCTTGGCACCTGCTACAATTAGAAATGGATGTATTGAGAGAACAGTTGGTGACTTTGGGCTTTTACAGAGAAAGGAATAACTAATTTAGGTGTGTTTACTTAATGTTGTCTGTGAAAAAGGGAATTGAACCTGGGTATCCATATGATGTTAAAACATCTTAAGTCAGCAGTGACAGGGCAAGGATTCAGCTGATGTAGGCATCCAATAATCTGTTTATTTTAAAGATGGGAAGCCTTTCCTTGTTAAGCCTGTCCTTAAAGTCAGTTCAGGCCAATAAAAATGGAACATGGTCAGAATGTTTTGCCGAACAAAGAAAAACCAAAGAACTATTAAATGTTGTGCTTGTTAAGTCTAGGACAGCTCTGTGGGAAGTGACTGCTGGTGATGCCTTTGGCTGTGTTGGTACAGAACCACATGTTTGACTCTTGTCAGTACTTGGTCAAGCTTAAGAAGCTGTGTCTTCATTAGTAAGTGTTATTTGTCAAAAATGGCAATGGATTTCTTATAGTGAAGGTCACTTTGCCGTTAATGAAACAACAGCTGGAGTGGATTCGACATTATCATACTGATGTAAAAAATATTGTTATCTTGAGTTACTTCAGTAGTCATCAAGTGCATTTAGGAGAACTGAATCCTTCTTAAACAAATACTGCTTTTTTTCTTAATGCTTTCTTAAAAGAAAGGAAAGGAAGCAGTTCAGGGAAGCTACACCTTGAAACTGAAAACTAGATAATGTTGCAGAGCTGGCATTTACATCCTTGCTGACCATTGTATGACATAATGTTAATGTTTTCCTTTTAGCTTAACCATTGACACAAACCCACCCATTCTTCAGAACTGTACACAGGATGAAACAGTGCCAGCAACTGTTTTCAGTGTTAATGATAATAAGCTCAGGTTTTCTCCTTTCATATTTAGAGAGAAAAACCAGACCACTTTGATTCAGAGCCTTCTTGCTCTTTGTTTTATTGTTTATATTCCTTGTTGCTCTTAGAGCTATGAATAATAGCAGTGCAAAGAAGAGTTCTCTGCTGTACTGCTGTCTGGCATTGAAATAAAAATTTGACCAGAGTAGATGTAGCTGCCTTTTTAGCCGAAAAGGTAACTGCTTTTGCACACAGCATAAGAGGAAGTAATCTCTGTCCTCTAGTTCTGTTCAGCAAAACTCTTTCTGAAGGCCTGACTAGAAGCAGACATAGAAGGGGTTCCTACAATACTTCAGGTTGTTGGGCTTTAATCTGTTCTTCCGGGGTCTGCCTGAGGCCTCAGAAACTTTGGTACCAGACTGTTACTGTTGTTGCATTGCTGTTGGTAGCCTGGCTATTTCCAAAGCAGGCTTCTGGCTATCCTGAAGATATGGACATTCTGAGGCCACATTCTGAGTGTGGAAACTGCCAATTCAGCAGGAAAGCTGTGACTAAACTCTGGAATAGTGATTGAGGTACCATAGGCTTCTGTGGCATGAACCAGCATGGCTGGGCCAGAGCTATATTGAAATTTGCTTCTCCTGATTGAAAGAGTCCTGATCAAGCTCATGGTAAAACAGTTTAATGGTAATAACTGACTGCTAAAACAGCAAATGCAGCTATGCCTCTTATGAATAGAACTGATTGATCGTGGTAATGCTAAGTGAAGTCTGGTTATTGATGAAAATATGCTGTATTCTGCTTTGGTCAGAAGTTGCCCACTGGTATTGACAGACTAAAGTGATACAGATGGGACATGACTTACCTATTGGGTGTTTTTAATGTGATTGCAAAGATACAAAGGTAGGTGTCTAAGTGGCTAACAGTTACACTGAGGTCTTCAAAATACTGTCTTTATCCCCTGAAGGAAGGGAAGCTCCAGTTACGAATGAAAGTAAAGCTAATATACCAATGCTCCACTGACCTCTGGTGGATAGCATAATGCTCTAACCTGGAGCAGAAGAGCTGTTTTTCTGGGTGACAGCTGACTTGCAGGGCATGCTAGCAAAAGCCTGGTTTGGAACATATTACAAAGGGGAAGAATCTCCCATCAGTGATGCCCTTCCTTAGCAATGAGAATACCAGTCTATTCAGCCTTGTTTTCAAAAGAACCCCTCCCACACTGAAAGTGATGTGCAGGTGCGTTACATCTGCAGGACACGCAGTACCTCAAGCAGAAGTCTGCTGTAAAGGAGAAAAGCTCACTCTGTTTATGCGAACCACCTCTCTGGATCACGCCCATGATAATGCATCCATGTAATGACCAGTCCCTAACAGACAGCAATTCACCACGCTCAGCCTCATAGTTTATCAGGTCTGTTCACCTGATAATGGCAGTTACTGCCTCAAGGGAATAAGCCATACAGTAAACAGCTTTTCAAACTCTATTATGTAGTTTGGTTTTAACTGTTTTCTTCTCCTTTTTGCCATGCTACTATCTGGCTGAGTCACTGCCATGATTTAGGCACTATTCGTGAATTTTTCTTTCTCTCTTCCTATGCAGTTGCCTTCTGACTGAGTTTCCAGGCAGGCTGAAGGTGTGATGAAGGCTTGTAAACTGCTCAAGCTTCTTGTTCACTGTTGTCTGTATATACTGCTGTGAAATTCCTAATAGCTTTTCCAAACTTCATTAATCCCTCATGGAAGACCTCTTCTTACACGACAAGCAGTGCTTGTCCTAGATCCATGTTAACTCAGAATCATTTACAAGGATAGTGATATGCTTGTGAAAAAGCATACTGTACTTGTGGCTCAAGATTTATACAGAATATGGACACATGAGGGAAAAGCTTTGAGAGGGAAGGGCTGTGGATGAGCTGACTGTCTGAAAGGAATTTGACTTTGCCTCCCCCTAGAATTGTTCTGGTTTTGTGGTTTGTTTGGGTCTTTTAATCAACCAATTCAATAGCAGCAGAAAATCAGGCCACTCATTTTTTGTGCATTTTGTTTCTGCACAGCCCTGGTACAGAACTCTCTTTAATGCCTTCTACTGCTATAACTTTACATACATATCAATTTTGATATATGGATGCTGCGTAAAATGTGTTCATGTCAGAAATCTGAGCAGCTCTTGGTCTTGTTGCAGTAGAAATTAAAAGTATCTAACCATCTTCCTTTTTCAACTGCAGAACTGCATGAGAAAACATATGATGGTGAAAACATCATCTATTGGGAAGTGAAGTACCCTTTCCCCCTCTCAAACAGAGATGTATCCTTTCAAGCTTTTTGTTCTCTTGCACTCTTTGTCACTTGGTCATCCAGGGATCCCAACACTGTACTGATTCTACTGCTATGCTGCACATCATCTAAGGTCTTGCAGTCAGTACGTGACATGAATATGTATAACATGAAGGAGAGTGGGGGTGCCTCTTCCCACACACAACTAAAGCTCACATAACTGGATTGAATCCTGTAGAAGCATAAGAAGTAACTTGAAGGGGCTGGTATTTGTGATGGTTTTCACTTGTCAATTCATCATTTGTCAAACTGACACTGTTTTGACATGCCTCCTCAACTTGAACACAGTATGTCTATATCCGTGAATGCCGAGAGATGGATGTTGCTGGGCGGAAGGTCTGGGTTGTGTTAGCTCGGAGTGTATCTGTTCCTCAGTGCCCTGAGAAGCCCGGTACTAT
Source organism: Agapornis roseicollis (assembly GCA_002631895.1). Classification (NCBI taxonomy): domain Eukaryota; kingdom Metazoa; phylum Chordata; class Aves; order Psittaciformes; family Psittacidae; genus Agapornis; species Agapornis roseicollis. The sequence goes on from NDXB01003098.1 coordinate 120,991, forward strand.
CAGAGTTAAAAACTACAAACAAAGCCTGGCAATTGAAAGTGATGGCAAGACTGGATCAAAAGGTAAGAGGTCAAGAAAGCATTATCACAAGTCATGTAGCCAAAGAATGTCTGCATTAGCAAGATGCACAAAGAGGAAGACTGGAAATTTTAAGCTAAACCCAGGTACTGTAAAGTGGATGTACTGAGCTGTGGGAGTACTTTAAAATAAATGAAGCTTTTAGAAATGCCCAGTGCAGTGTGCTACTGTTAAGAATCTTTTATTCAATGGGCTAGGTTCACTTCATTCTGGCCCCCCGTTTCTCTTCCTGCCAGGTGGTTCAGGTGGGTAGAGTCTGATGCCAGCTGCAGTCTTGTGAATTCAGCAATAATTTAAGTGTCAGGTCTGACAGATGTATAGATTAAAGGGTTTGCCTAGAGCTTGACTCCTGTCTGAGATCAATCCTTTAAACACAATTTTATTTTAAAAGACATACTGCCTAAAATAGTTTGCAGTAGTCTAAGTTAATATTACAGCACTCTCAACCTTCCCAGAGGTTACCTGGGAATGGCTGTGCTTATTTCACATTCCACTTCAGCATAAGTTGACTATTTCGTGAAGAAATGAGAGCAGAACTGTTGTACTTGGTGCTTCAGTCATGCACACCAACAGCTTCTGTCATGTGGTGGTAGAGAAATGGGCTATGGCTGGATAACTTTCTGGTAACTTCTCTCTCCTCTCTAGTGTATATGTACTATTTTGATAATCCTGGTGGCATGATTCCATCGTGGCTGGTCAATTGGGCTGCCAAGGTAAGTAAAGGCTGACAGCACAATTGTCTTTGGCTAATCTGTTTCAAACAGTGCATTCACTGCATCATACCTTCTTCTGCATGGTAGGTGGAATTATTTTCTTTCTGAAATGGATGTATTGACCTATGTAACAGAGTCGCATTTTTAGAGAATTGCTATTGTCTGCTCTCACTGCAGTTGTCTTCATTTTTGGTTTTGGTTTTTAAAGTCCTATCAAATTCCCTTGTTTAGTCAACCAGGCAGTTACATTTCTGCAACAAAACCAAGAAACCCATCTTCCAGAGCTTATGAGAATAGCCTTAACACAAGGAAACTTCAATAATGCAGTCTGCTCATGAAGTATGAAAGAATGGTCTGCTGCCTTGTACCACATCTAGAATTGTCCTGAATTAGTTAAAGGCTTTTATCTATAGAGGGGGCATTCTTATTCTGCTTATAGTTTTTCTTGACTCCATTATGCAAGAATGACTTTTCCACTTTTCTCTTTACAGAGTGGCGTTCCTGCTTTCTTGAAGGATATACAGAAAGCTTGCCGTAATTATTCTAAGAGCACATAGGTCAAAGCTGATCTCAATTGCTTAATTCCTTTAGCTCTGCACTTTCAGGAGTGGTTATGATATATTACACTGGATAAAATCTACCTCTAACATTGGAAAGAATTTTATTATAGTTGGTTTATGCCTTGAATTTGATTAGATCTTTGTTTCTATCTCGAACTGAAGAGCTAGCCACTAACAAGGAAACAGCAGCATCAGCTGCATCCTTTGGAAAGAACAGAAGTTGAGCCTTGTCCCTCATGCTTTGCTTCTTCTGATTGTCATGTGCCAGCCAGAAGAGTTCTGTTGTCTCAAATATTGCATCCTTGGACAAGAGACAATGATCTTGCAAGGAGAAACATCTGAGCTTAGACTGAAAATTCTCTGCATATCTTATGCCTGGATCTGCCTTCATGGCCTTGCAGGGTGGTTGCCAACTGAAAATGGATATTGGAACTTGGCATGGCTTAGGAGGAAACACTTTTGCTGCTCAAGTTTTTAATTCTTAAACTGTGTGCTATAAACCTATAATATTCTGAGGACATGCAGGTAAATTACTAGAAGTCTACAGCAGGAACTGGAGCTCTGCATTATGATGCCTCTCTATAGTGGCTTTAAGTCCAGAGCTGAAAGGACTTATGCCTAAAGCCTTGCATTCACATCTCAATACCCCTGTATGCAAAGTAAAAGCCATTAGCTGTGTCCAGCTAGAAAAAAAGGAGGAGTTGGCTTCCATATCTAATTTAATGGGAACAAGTTGTATCTTCAGAGTCAGTACCATATCTAGAAAACAGCTTGGGTACCAATTTGAGACTGGAAGTAATTTTAAACTGGATGCCTGCAACTGATTGTGACTGAACCTGATGTGAAATTTGGGCTTGCTTGCATTTTGAAATTTCACGCTGCTGTGAAGAATGGAACTGTAATTTTGGATGGTGATCCACTGAAAGCACAACAGAGCAGGAAATTACATTTGCAGCACCTTTGCAGGGGGCAGAGAGGTGGTGGAGTGCATAAAAGATGAGAGGGCCTCAATCTCAGGGATTTAACCTGTTCTGCATTGTTACTGAATCTAATCCTGCTACTGAACAATTCTTGTACTGGAGCAGCTCTGTCCTGTTAAAGAAGAAATGGTTGGAGCGATTGCCTTTATACTTTGTGTACATATTCATTTCCAATAAATTATTATTCCATCCATGCAGTGTTCTTGTTCCTTCTCTCATGTTCAACAGTGGCCATGCTGGGCAGGTCACAAATGACAGCCTGATATTGTGGGTTGCTTTTTAAAGGCTTTTGAAAGAATACCTAAGTAGGATTCCATGTCTTCTGAAGAGCTTGCTGCCAGCAGTTTAGGCATTTTTCAAGTGTTTTTGACTCAGAGACCATTACAGAATTCAATATTACAGTGTTAGACAATTTTCAGTCCATTTTAAATTTAGCTGTCACATTTTTTTCTCGAGCAGATAAAGAACAGACATGGAGAGAAAATAGTTCTGAAGCATAATTCTTTTCCCATAGTTCTTGTGCATGTCTGCTTGCTGGAGGTGGAGCTGAATTTTTGTGTATGTGCACTGAAAATGATTTATCTCCATCATACCAGGAATATGATGGTGTTTCACCTGAGTACATAAATTCTTCAATTTTTATTTGCAGTGTTGGAACAAAAAATACCTTCAGAAAGCATTTTAGCAGTGTGGTAAGTCTGTAAAAATTCAAATGTCATATGCAATCAAGAATACCACGGTTGCTTTTGAACAACACAATGTGGGTACAAGTTAATGTTCTGAAGCCCAGCAGCAATGGCAGGACTGGAGAGGTTGTTCCAAAAGATGATAGAAAAGTGAAACAAACTTTCTAGACTTGATGTTACAGCACTTAAGCAGGAGACTAGCTGAGGATGGATCTTCCTGGAGCAATGATGCAAGTTAAGTGATTCCCAGTTCCTTCTGGACAAAACTGAGCTCTGTGTCACAGTACAAACCCTGTCTGTAACTGTGAACCTACCTTAAAGCACAGAGTTTCAATGTTTACCAGAATTGTGTACCTAGCAAGCTGAGTATGTGATGTGCACAGAGGTGAATCATGTCCGGATGGGATTTTTTCATCCTGTTTCTCCAACCAATCCATAATTTTGTTCATAAACAAAATGCAAGCAGGAGAGAAAGCATTTTATATTCATAAATTCACAATCACATTTTTGTCATTACAGTTGTTTGTCATCACGACAGACTGTACATTTTTCTCCAGTGGACTGAAAGAGTAAGACTGAGCATTCAAGAGGGTGAATGGCTCCATTGTCAATCTTGCTGAAAACCTGATCTCCTGCACACCCCACACAGAGAGTATAGAATACACAACCTCTGCTCACGTATCCTTATTAAACTATTGCTCAGGCATATTTTTTGTGCTGTACACAACTTTCTAAATCAGAACACATTTGATTAAACAGTACTTCCATAAGGAGTGATGTTATAACAAAGTGAATATAAACTATTCTTCCACACTGTGTTCTAGTCATTCAAATCCGTTCTTTCCATGTGATCTTGCTGTAAAACTATTGTATTTGAGTTGGAAGGTAAAGCAAAGGAAAGATTCTGAGTATCCCAAAGTCAACATAGTGAATGATGTCAGATATGCAATCACCACAGTGCTGCCTCTCAGAAGATGATGTGTAAAGGGAAACACAATTTGTCTTTGCTCAGGAAACATCTGGTTGGTACTTCATTTCTCAAGCAGGTTGTTGGCTGTTTTTATTATTTAGTGGAACAGAAAAGTGGGAAGATAGAGGGATAGGCTTCTGGTATGAATGCACACTAGGAGATGTATCTTCTCACCAACACTTGTTTCCATTCTGTTAATTTTCTATGTATAAAGAACATTGTCAAATGGGGTCTAGTGGTATCTAGATTTCACTTAGCTGAGAGTAATCTCTCCCTGAGCATGAATTTGCCTTCCCTAAACAGGAAGATACTTCATAACCAAATTTTGTGCCCCATTATAGTCTGCTGATCAGAGGACTCTACTAGACTTTCAGATGGAATACTGGTTTTCATTCATCTCTTAAAGATTAAAAAACACTGAAAACTTTCATGCAAAACCAGAAAGAAAGGCTTCCGATATGAGTCTGGATGGACTGTATGGAAGATGAACGCTTTTTGGGGAGCAGTAACAAGAATAAATCTCTATAGCATGATGAGTATTGCTGGAATACTCATACCACTCTGGCTTACAACTGCAGATTTAAGAGGAATCCTGACCAACAAGGTAAATAGAGCTGGTATTTAAGCATCCAACTAACTCTCTGCAGCTGCCAATCAACATATGAATTAGCATTACATATGAACAAACATCCACACATAAAGAGAATGTCACCTTTCTCAGTTCAGCATGCCCTATTCTTTGAGAACTTGACCATAAACAAGTAATTCTCATCTGGAATCTGAATTACAAAAGTAGCCCGGGGTCCTGCTGTGAGACAGGAACATTTTAAATGGGAACAATTCTCCACTGGAAACCTTCATTTCCAAAGTAAGAACAACTGCATCCTGTGAATAAGTGTTTCAGTGGAACATGCCATCGTAAGCAATTACATTGAAGGGCCTTGAATATAAATATTAATTTTAGCCTTGTGAAAAATTTCCTGCACCCCAGCTGTGTAAGCAGTTAAACTGAAAGCTGTGCCTGCAGTTGAAGCACAAGTACCTGTAACATTAAGATTTGAGCTTGCCTTTGTCCTCACTGGATTTCATGTAGATTTTTAGATTTTTCTATGGCCTGTTTCATTACTGCAAGTGGAAAAGGTTCTATTACGGCCTTTGTGACACTTGAAGTGTCATCTCTTGCCCCAAGCTTAATTCTGTCATTATTCCTCATCTATGAAAGAAGTTCCTGAGAATGAATCATTTTAATAGACTGTGTTATTCCTGAAATGATCAGTTTGGGATTGTAGCACTTCCTTCTTCCATAATACATAAGGCCAAGGATTATGTCTGTGCTGTACATACTTTCAGTAGATGCCTGCTGTTCAGTTACAAGGATCACTGACTGCATTTCTGCCTAAGCATATCTTGAAATGTTTTCAGTCTTCCCCTATTTCACCTAGAGTTGTGAGGGGTTTGGCTTTTAATATTCCTAGTGCATATATGTATCTTTCAAAGCATAATAGAAATTGTAATTGGCTGTAAATGGATGTTCCATATTCAGCTGAAACTTGGAGACAGGGTTTAAGAATGGGTTTGAAACAGTTTTTATTAAGACCAGGCTGCTGCTGTGCATTTTAAAAGTTAATGTGTTTCCTCAGCATGGAAATCATATAATTGATTTGTACATTTGAGTTGAGAGCATGATCCCACAAGAAGCCAAAATTGCCTGGCCAACCCTTTTGCCCTGTGCAAGGCTCATATGATGCTGTTCACGTATTCAAATAAAAACAAACAGTAGGAACATTTCTTCAGCAGGATATCACTTTGACACTAAAAGGGTCTATTGTCTGAGCATGAGGTGGGTATGTGAAAGGGTACATTGCCTTCCACTCATTTTTTGTCTTAACGTGGGAATAAACTAACCCTTGATAACATTTGAGGCATGGTTGTAGGAACCATGTAGTTGAGAACATTATCACTGAATAATGAGCTCGATTAATTCACTACAGGGACAGGCAGCACATCAATAGTTTAGAGAAAGGACCTTAAGATCCATTTGAAACAATTTAAAAAGTAAGAATAAACAAGTAATCTGAGGACACTTTAAGGTCTTTCAGCAAAGACAGGCCTAGAAATACCTACCAGATAACCAAATGCAATTACAGGCATCACATACTATAAATCAGTCCCTTTCATAAAGTACATTTCACAAGCATGTGTTTAACCCATCTTCTCTTTCAAACTAGTAATCCTGTATGCTGCATATCCTTGCGTAAGTTTATTGTGAACATATGACTCGAGTAGAGAATTAATCTTGCTCTTCATCATTTTTATGATCAGCAGATAGCTGAGTATTTTATGACAGTATAAAGGAAATGTTTTTTTCACAGTAGTGCTAATCAGCAATGAAAGAAGTTGATGTGAGACACTCGAAATCTATGGTTTTGGAGATACTCAAAGCTCAGCTGAACAAGGGCCTGGGCAATTTATCTGGCCTTGAAAGTAAAGCCAACTTCAAATCTGGTGCTGCACTGGGCTGCAGGTTGAACCAGATGATGAGATGATCCCTTATGTCCCCTCCAAGTTGAATTATTATATGATTTTTAATAATAATAAATCCAGGAGATTATAGTGTGAATCCTTCTCAGAAGGCAGCAATATTTTCTTTCTAAATGCTGTTATTTAACAGACCAGCTTGAATGAGCTAAATTCCTATGACACACACTGAGATGCACAAGTATACAAAAATCCTATAATCAAGATCTGTATTAGAAACAGGTACACACGTATTTTTGACAGGATGCTTCTGTAGGCTTGCATTATTGCTTCAGTTTAGTATTTTAACTAAAATTATTAGTAGGAGTTGGTGAGAAATGTGGCAAATTTAAGCTAAATTAAATTAAAGTAGACTTTCTTAATCTAATGAGGCTTCATATAATAAGTACAATATCAAGTGTAAACATGGTAACTGCTTCTGGAAAGGGACAGCAGTATCAAACTGAGGCTGCGCTGCACACTCAGAGAAAAGATATATACTCAGATATATACTCAGTCATATTTAATTAAAATTTAATTAATATTAAAGGATATTTAGTGTTAGCAAGTAGAGTCTTCACCAGACCTGGTGTTCCTTACCAGCTTAATTCAGTACTTAACAGTAGAGATTAAAAAATCTCTGTGTTGATTCTATAGTGTACTTCCCTCCAAATGGTCCAGTGAGGGATATTTACTGGTGAATACAGTGTCCTTTACTGTCACATGCCTTTCCCTTTCCCTTCCCACTTCAATATTGTGTCAACATTTGGGATGAGCCCAAATCCTAATGTGTGATCCGACCTTCTGACATCTTAGCCCAGTGAGCTACCAACTTAGCCATGCTTCCTGCTCTGGAGAGTAAAGCACAAACATCACTCTCAAGGATCTTCTTCTACCCATCTATTATTTTTATGCCTCTCAATGCTTGTGCATTTTGCTGTATTATAAAAATCTTGGATGCATTTTCATTCCCAAAATATGTGTGTGGCTCTATGTATCTGGATTTATGTGGGAATAAGAATTAGGCCTTTTGGAAGTGGTAAATGTTGAACGAAGAAAAATGAAAGGGAAAAATACAAACTGGACTGAACTCAGTATTGAATATGAGACTATGTTGGTCATCATTAAGCAGCATTCTGGCTTTTAAAATGTCTTAGTTTAGCACTGTTGCATTAATGGAAACGCCACGCCGTTAGAACATTCTCCCCTCGATAAGTTTCCTGTTTTCTCCTAATATTTCTTTTAAAGGTTAAAAGAATTGATCTGCATTGCTCCACCCTTGCCTGGAACAGAGGCTCCAATTCAAACACCATTTTGTTTTGGGGTAAGAAGTCCATTGCCTACAGTAGCAAACAAGGAGGAAAACAAGAAAGGTTCACTTTGTGTGCCTTTTGCAGCTTCCACAGCAGAGACCAAATGAGTGAAGTGCCAGCACACTGGGATAGTGCAGGCTATTTTTGGTAGTGAAGCTCATCTGCATCACTGGGGATATTAGAGGAAATGCAGATACTGTGAAAGGCTGTTCTGATGTCACATGCTTTTAGGTGGGTTAAAAGGACAATACGGAGCGTTTCACTTTGGCACGTTTCACTCTGGCAGTTGCTGTTTCTCAAGCATGATGGTGGATTTGTCTGCATCACTGAGACTGCCTCATAAACAGCAATTTGTTTCAAGTACTAATGAAGTCTATAATGTGGCAAAAGTACATAAATAAACAGTGGAATAAGTACAGATTTTTCACCCACCTTTAAAAGATACTGGAAATCTGTTGGGTTAATTTCAAATGCAAATAGAAAATAGTGAAGCTTTCCCCCATCATTTTCATTCCACTTCTCGAATTTTGATTATTAAAAGAAAATGGAGCTAAAGAAAGATGTAAAAAGAGGGATAGCAGCAAGGGAAATAAATCTCAGGTTGGTGGGGAAACTGGGGCAATGCTCCAACTGTCATGGAAAAATAAGAAAACCAGTATTTTACTTTTGTGGAAGAAATTGAACATTTTTCAGCTACAAATAGCCTGTTCCACTGCTGCAAAGCAGGTAATACTCTGCACAAAACAGAGACAAGGTATTAAAACTGCAGGAACATAAAAACCCCTCCCTTTCTCCCAGCTGTATGGCACAAGCAGCAGTGGAAAGTCACCCCCTGACACTGTTCTAGAATTGAAGATAGGCTTCTATCTAGAGCATTACTTCCTTCTCAGCAAAGCCCTGAGAAGAATCCTGCCTCTTTTCCCCATTGACTTGGATCATTCTGCCTATGTTGAAGATTTGCTTTACAGAGCAGCACAGTACAGGTACAAAAACATTTATCTCTCCAAGCCATTTATGATAATGCCTAATAAAGAAACTGAAGTCCCATTTTGAAGCCAACAGTCTCTAAGTAGAGGAACCCTGGCTGCCATATTACTTCAAATACTATTTTTATTTGTATTGGAAGGCCATAGTTTGGGAAACCAAAAGCATAGAAATAAACTTATTTATTATCATCCTAACTTTGGCTTTAGTAGAGCTATCTAGAGAGCTAACAGCATATGCACAGGAAATAAGATCTTTAGTTATTGGACTCAAGACAGCAGATACTGATTATTTGAGGAAGCTGACAAACAAACCCAATGTGTCCTGAACCAGTGGATGCTATTGCTCAACTGGCAGCCTCATTGTCTTATAGAGTGACCTTGTGCATGCAGCCTGGTGAGCCAACTGGCAGAGGCTGCAAGCTCAGGGTTACTGACTCTGAAATGTGGCAAAGGGGAAGGAAACCAGCAATACCTACGCACAGAAAGGCATGCCTGTGAAGTAAAAGAGGGCAAAGCAGCACCTGGAAAAGGGCAGTAAATAGAGCTTCATAGTGAGGAAAGACTACAGGAAACTGGGTACCCAAACACAGTAGAACCAGGAAGGCATATCAAAGCACTAAGGAAGGGCCACAGGTACAGCCTAAAAAACAAGGGTACCATCAGGCACACACTGCTCACTGCTCTGAGCAGGCTCCAGCACCAGGGAATTTGGGACATAGAAGCAATGTGGACACACTATCTTTATTTTTGTTTATCTGAGAAGTCACATCAGCATTTGGTTTCCTTTTTCCTGATACTTTCCTGATTTTTCCCATGGGGTTGGAAAAAGACCAGAAAAATTAAAAGAAAAGGAATTTGGTTTAAAAGAACCAGAAGTATTTTGCTGATTCATGTTATTCAGAGGCTAAAGTACAGCTGTGAAGTGAAAGAAGTAAGATGTGGCCATTACTGGAAGAAGACACTGAGCAAATTCGGAGTTGGGAGTCTAGGTTCCTTGGAAGGGGCCTCACTCAGGTCTATGAGAGAATCCACTCACACAGACGGAGGTACATACTCATGTATTACACAGAAGTGTCACCCTGCAGTTTTGCTGTGCAATGGATCAGAAAGCTCAACATAATATTTTCAGAATTGTGTCAATATTCCTTACACAAACTCACATGCACAAACCATGGATTTCTGTCAGCTGATAGCAAGCACCTTAGAACATTTCTCTGTAACTTCATAACCACAAAGAGCGCAAGTATGCCAAAACCACGTAAATACTAAGATTTGGTGACTGAAAGTTTTAAGTGTCCCAAAAATCATGATGAGTTCTCAACTTTGCTTTCAGAAATATTAAACAGTCTGTAGCTGCCCGCTATAAACACAGGCTGAAGTCCTACACAAAACAGTGGGAGTTTTGCTTTCCCTTCCATGTACCCAGTCTCTTCTCAGTTCCTGTTCATTTCCAGTGTGACAAAGGAAATGAATTCTTTTTATCCTCTGAATTTTTGCTGGTCACCATGTGAACAAGGAAGCACTCAGCTTCATACTTTCATAAACTGCTAATAAAAACACAATGAATGAAATGTCATTTAGTCTTTCAAACTTATAGCTGATAATATCTTTTGGATTAAGAGACAAAAGTGCCTAGATTATCATGAAATATTCCTTCTTCCCTCTCCAAATTCACCAAATAATTTGCATTTCTTTAAGCAAATGAAAAATTTGACAGAGTTCCTTATTGCAGTAGCTGTTCTCTCCTTGTTAATTCTGATTTAACACCTGAATCTTTGCAAATCCCAAAATCTGGAGCAATACCTGCTTGTCTGTGACTTCATCTCTCAATATTTCCACTCAGCCATACATTCTGATGTCTTCTCACTCCCTCACTCTTCCTTTATTCAAAAAGTGATAGAGCAGCCACTTATCAGAGTCTCCCCACCAGTCTCTTTGCTATGCTCACAAGTGAGATGTGCATTTTCTAGTATATAGCCTACTTTTTCTCTGTTTCAAGGCTTCTGTTTACTGAATCTTTGCAGTGCTTTAACATTAGGCACTCTTCTAAGCCAAGCCCACGGGGAAATGAACAGTCCTTAGAAACTTGTCACATTTGTCAATCACTTTCCAATATGAGCAACAGATTACAAAAAATGTGTCATCGTGTCCTCCTGAAGAGAATCTCTGAGAGTGAAAAGGGGAGGAATCTACAGATAAACTCTCCCCAGGAGATACGTGCCTAATGAAGCTGTTAGGGCTGTAAATTATTCCCCAGACGTGAGCAAAGTGTATTTTTAAACACACTGTGATTTTCTCAGTTTGAACAGCGCCTGTGAGGAGTTACTGGCTTTTTTTTTTTGGTGACACCTGGTGGTGATGATTGTATAAAACAGAGTCCCTGCAAAACACAATAACCACAGTCGGTGGCATCTCCGAGCTCTGAATTTAGCGTTTGCATCTTGCTTTGTAAAATTATGGCTGTGAAACCTGCCACAAATTGTGTACAGTGACAAGAAAAGTTCCTGAAAAGTCCTGGGTGACAAATGAGCTGTTAGTTTGACTTTTCCCTGCAGTGCTGCAGAAGGCAACATCCTAAAATGTTTCCTCTCCTTGCTGAGCACTCTGGTTTGCAGTCTTACCATGTATGAGCTGAACTTCAGGCAGGTTCAAAGAGACCCATTCTAAATCAAATGAAGAAAATGCACAATCCCCAACACTGTATCTGCAAGTGGCAGGTATTGCTTTCATTTGCAAAGGCAGATCATAATGTACATTTACTTTGCATCTAATTCATTGTGAGCTAAGAATCTGTAAAAGATAATTATTTATTTTAACTATTTTATTAAAATTAAGGCCCAAAGCAAATCTGTCCAGGTTGTGGACATCTAATGACAGAAATCTTTCAAAGTGTCTGGACTTCTAGAGACAAATCTGTAAAGGTCACTTAATATTTGTGTTCTTCTCTTTACACCATCTTTTACATGGGTCTAATTACCATACAGAAGATGGATGGTTCAAGGAACACTGAAATTCCACACTGGAACACATTACTGATGTAAGTCAAATTAGGATATAAAAGATTTTGGAAAGAGACATTTATTCCTCTTTAAGGAAGTTATTCATAGTAATACATCTACCTGTGCAAGATAAGAAAGATAATGAAAGAAAAAGAGGGACAAGAAGTAAATGCAGTGGTAGATTTGGGCTGTTTAGATTGTAACTGCTGTTTCTGTTTTAAATCAACAGAGTGAACTGGAACTGAACTGTCCTTTTTCTCCCCACTGGCTTGTAAACGTAGAATCATAGAATGGTTTGGGTTTGAAAGGACCTTAAAGACCACCTAGTTCCAACCCCTTGCCACGATTCATTTAACATGATTTATTTAACTCAAATTTCCACCAGTAAATGTAGTGACACTCAATCAGAAGTCAAGATACTGTCTCTCTGGCTTCACAGTATGTAAATGCATGAATAGGATCTTCATCACATCCAGGGAAACAGGTTCAAATATTGTTTCCTACCTCCTGGGAACTGACAAATACTAATTGCAGGCAGACACATCTCAGAGCTCTGGACATTTCAGCAACATCACTAAATCACCTATGCTGGTCACAGCTGACAATGCACTAACCAGAGGAATAAACACCACTGTGCTATTTTGTATCCTTAGAAAAGAGGTTGATGAGGTTTGTCTTACCAGGGGGAAAGACCATTTTATGGTAGTTTTTGAACTAACCAGAAATTGCACAAAACTGAGCTTTGTCTGATCAACGTTCTGTGTGAAAGGACATGGAGTATGTTTCATTAGATCTATAAAAAACAATTTGGAAAGAGAAATAATGAAGATTCATTCAAAATTACAGCTGTTGTAGCCAAACAATACACTGACATTCAATCATTCTAATGTAGTTTATTCAACTAGCTGTTTAACAAAAACACCTAAAGCTTTAAAACCCAATGAAGAGTTTTTCTGAGTTGTAAACTTTAAAGCACAAATCCCCAAGTTCTTTTTCTAACTAAGAAATAGAAAGACATTATAAAAATCTGCAAAGTAGAGCAATGGCTGCTTTAGGCAAAGGCTGCTCTATTGCATCCTGTCATGACTTGGCATAGAAAAATGCCCTCTTATTACTCTCCAAGTCTTTCAAACTCTTCTTTCAGCAAACCTGTTTTTAAACTGAGGTGCTGGCCTGAGATAACCTCTCCTTTAGTGAGATCACTCCAAAGAAACCCAAAACCTTAGTACATTGGGAAAAATCTGACTTTGCTTCATTCCAAGGGCTGTTTGATGTGCACCATTATGGTGAAGGTGTTTTCAAATCATAGAAAGTAATAAATACATTTCACAGTAAGTAATCTTAATGTCACAACATTTCTCATGGAGTAAAATACCAACCAACCTGAGCAGGAAGATCAGAGTACAGATACCTCACTTAGCTTTTATAATATCAAACCACAGCATCTTATAAATAAACCAGAAGGGTTTTAAGCATTTTCCAAAATATCAGGTTTAATATTACCAGTATCTCAGACTGAAACCTTTTCTCATGCAAGAATAAATGTTGGCTCAAGAGATGGGTTCTGCCACCGACATTTTAATTTGAAGAGAATAGGGTCTGGAAAGATCGGGATTATTCTCTCTTAAAAAGATTGAGATTATTCACTCTCACTATTAGAGATTTTATATAAAAAGAACATTATATGTCCATGTAGATAATGGTAAAAATTTATAAGGGTTGGCCTCTAAAGAGATACACTGTAAGGACCCTGTTTGTGAAATGTCAGAGGGAGAAAAGGAACTAGTGTGTAATTAAATCGACTTACTGGATCTGTTCATAAAATATTGATTCTGCCTGAAGGAGCATGAAGTCATGAAGTGCAGAGAAGGGGAAAGAGTCCTCATTATGGCTGAAATGAAATGAGAGAATATGACTTAATAGCCAGTAATAATTGCTACTAAAACCTGCTTTCATTAATTTATCTTGATGTGCTTTCATAAAGTTAAATATCATTATTTCCATTTTAAAGACAGAACACAACAAAAAAGTGATCCACTCCATCAACAGCAGAACAAGAAATGGAACCCAATTTTCCTGGATCAGTCATTACAAAACCCTGCAAGAAACTTTGTCTTTATCATGAAGTGAACAGCATATGGTCAACTCTACAACCCTCCTTTGGGTGAAGCTTCACTCAAGTTTCTTCATCTAAGTTCACTCACATAAACATTTATTAGTCATAACTTCATCTCAGCAAAGAAGTCTGTTTGGTCCACAATCAAGAGGTGTTTGGATGAAAGCAAGAGACAAAGATCCATCTTTCTTTGATATTTCTTAAATGATAGCCCTGCATCTTTAAGATGAACATATCTATCATCTCAATGTCAGTGCATTAATAACAGAAACTTCTGCAGTGAACACATGCAAGTGGTTAATAGTTCACAGACTGTTTCACATCTGTTTTGGACAATAAGAACACAGGCTTTTTTACAGTTACGTCAATTTACACCTGATGAGAAAAAACTCCAGCAAGACTAACTGAAACTACTTTTTTATACGCTCTGCCATTGACATTCATCACATTTATCTCATCTTCAATGCAATTTCATGATGGCAGATTTGGCTAAATGTAATAATGCATAAAGCTTTTTGATTTAGCTGGTGTCTGAACTGACAATTCTCTTGGCAGACACATAAAGAGTTTAATTAGTTGGCCCTTGCAGGGCAGTGTGCTGTGTGCTCATGAGAAATGGCCTTTGTGGTCAGCTTAGATCAACTTCAGACTCTAGACCAAAACAAACTCAGCAAAGAAATGTGTTTCTATTTTGCACTTAGTTTATATTTCCTAATCCAGATGACTAATGACACAGGGAGCCGATGATTTCACTGGGAAGAGATGTTACTGCCATCTAGTGCTATGCAGTAGCCTCAGCCTCAGGCTTACATCTGAAATCTAATATTTTAACATGACACGTGGGAGCATTGGATAAAAAGATTACATTTCCCATCAGTTAATCTGGGAAGCTTAGGATAGAGTTGAGTGACATGGTGACTTTTGGTCTGGCCCTGTAATATGTCCTGTATTAAGACCGTAACAATGAACAAGCTCCAAAAGCAGACAAGAGGCAGGGCAGAAACTGTGCTGAAAAGGTGAAGACTGTTATCTTCAAGCCTTAGCCAGGATAGGGCTGTCTTTCCCTCTATTAAATGAAAACCCAGAGCTCTCAGGTGGCCTACACATGGTTTCCCATCATGGTTTTTCTGAGATCATATGGTAAAAATTTGTCAACATTCGAGACTAAGGCAATTTCTTGGTCAAAATTTAGACCCTTGACTCATAATGAAAAGAATAGAATTAAAGTTCTGCTGGTTTGGTTTATGAGACCAACTTCTGGATGATGATAAGACACATGGAGGGAAATGATGCTGAACCACAAAAAAAGGCTGCCAAAGGAAAAACACATTTTAACTATTCAAGCTCTAAGCACTGTTAGATAGTATGTGACTAAAATAACTTCAGCTGTCAGCACCAAGTATCTCATGTTTATTGACAACTATAGTTGGTACTGGTGCAGTAGTAGAGAAGCTGAAACATAAAAATCCCTGTTTGTGCAGAAACAGTTCAAAACTTATCAGAGTCCATGAGACTCTTGATTTGAAATTCAGGCCAGCACTTCAAGATATGTAAAGAGACCTTCAAGTATGGCTTACAATTGGCATGAACAGTGCAGAATTAAAATACTTGTGGGAGAAGACTCATGCAAAAGTCTGTTCCGCATTTCTCTCATTTAAAACTCATTATTATTTCTCCAAATAGAGATGCTGCTCAGGAACTGGAAAGATTAGAATAATTATTCAGTCAGTTTGGGCAGTATTGGAAAAAGTCCCTCAGCTATATTCTTTTTTATAGCATATTCCACAGCAAGTCGAATAAACTGACTGTAAGCAGCGATCTTTGTTCAATACCCACTGACATCTTTGACAGTCTTCTATTTCTTCTAGAAGGCATCTGATTA
Organism: Agapornis roseicollis; assembly: GCA_002631895.1. Taxonomy (NCBI): domain Eukaryota; kingdom Metazoa; phylum Chordata; class Aves; order Psittaciformes; family Psittacidae; genus Agapornis; species Agapornis roseicollis. The sequence continues at coordinate 136,791 of NDXB01003098.1, forward strand.
AGCCCTAAAGGTAAAATTACAGCTTAAATTGAAATATAAACATTTTAAAGGATTCAAAGGTGGATTTTTCAAACGTGGCTCAAAATAAAAATGAAGTCAATGACATTCTCAACTCCTTATTTTAGATCAAACCTGTAAGTTCTTATACTTTCTTTTTACTGAAGGACCTGAACAGTATCATCATGGTTTGTGCCACTGAGATTATGTAGGTTAATAAATTCTATAACATATCAAAACACGCTATTGTAAAATTGCTTTCTTCTACTGACAAAGGATGAAATGTCACTGCAGCTGCTGCCAAGTGCAGCCATTCATGTTTTCAAAAGAAGTTTGTGACAGCCTCTTAGTATAATCAATTTTACATAATTTAGGCAGCTGTCTTCATTTCTCCATTTGCTGAAAGTATATTATAAGAAGTCATTCTTTTCCAGTTAATAGAATTACACAGCTTGCAACTAAAGCAGGAGTAATATATCAGAGTGATTTCCAGGAGAGCATGCAGAAAAGAATCCCACTTTGATTCCTTTGTGATAGTTCAAAGAGAACCTTTTCTATTTCTAGCCACTTCTACCCTGCAATGTATAAGAATCCTACAATAACATCTAGTGAAACACACTTCAGTCCAAGTTCATCCTATAGTCAATGGAATGCTAAACCAGTAAGATCCAAGTCAAATTTGTAACATTTGTTCCTTGAATTTAATAAAAACCCCAAATAAGAGTGCTGGTGAGATCTGCAACAGCCCTCTGGTGTTATAAGAAGCAGATTACAGATCAGATCTTCATTTCCTTTTGCCCTGCATTGGACTAACATTTTATAACCTTTATAAAACTTCAGAAACAGTGGAATGTTGTCGTTTTGCACTGCTGAGTGCAAGAACAACCCAGAATCAATTCCAAAGTGGTATGCTTTGTAAAAATGGGAGTGTGCCTACTCTTTGGGGCATCCTTTAGTCTTTTGCCTACACAAAAGCCACAGCTATGGCTTAACCATTCAGCCTGCAAATCATTCTCACTGCTACAATGATTCCCAGAGTTAATCACTCCCTCTCTGTTTTTTCATCATACACTATAGATGCATTTATGAAGACCTTCCTGACCAAAGGCCTGCAAGCTTGTTTGCTTCTTCCTTTCTCTGTTCCCTCTCCCATCTTTATGTACATTCAAGTCATCATTCAGGCTCTTCTGAGACAATGCTTCCAAATTTCTAGGATCAGTTCCATCTTCTAGCATCTGCCCAAGATGGATGACCAATAACATAGGCTGAGGATGAGCTTTTTATCACTGGAATTCCTTGTGCAGTGCATACCCAAGTGGTAAATAACTCAAACCAGGCATACATACAGATCTCCTGGCTCAGCAAATAATACATCTCCCCTCAGGCTGCCAAAGAGTGAAAAAAGCATCTAGGAACCTGCCCATTAGCTACTTATTCTCTTTGCAATGTATATAGCCCAAAACCAATGTAAATGTAGATATTTCCCACTGAAGAGAAACTATTTGTTTTTCCTACATTATGATCAAACCAGGCTTGATAAGCATTAATAGAAGAGTATTGCTTTCAAGTCAACAATTTCCTTTTGTTGCAACCACAGCAACAGAGTAAGAAACCAAGTAACAGAAGTAGCAATCCTGGGAGCTGTTAATGACAGATCTGGAATTGCTTTTGTTCTGTGACCTTAATGATAGGTATGATACAAAAAGAGAAGCATGTAAGAAACAGCCTTCTTCACAATCAGACTTACTCAAAATCAGTTTTCAGAGGAGACTGAGGCAGATGACTTTGCAAGATTAAAGAAAAGGCCATTCCATTAGGGAAACAGAAAAACAAATCTTCAATTTCTGAATAAACAGCACTGCTATACTGATCTATGGGACCTTTTCCTGCATCCTCTTTGCAAAGACCAACATCTTTCTCCTTCAATGAAAATAATATCGTATAAACTAGGCAATGCAATAACAAGTGGAAAAGTTGATCCAAAAGGACTTCAGCAGAAATGGATTAAGCTTGAGAAGACAAGTAAGCAAGTACTTGACTGCAAAAAAATGAAATTGCTCATCAGTTACAATAAACATCCAGAAACATCATAATTGATGGTTCTAAGCTCAGTAAGTCCTGCCGACTAACTCTGCAAATATACCTCTATCTGAGCCTGAAAAAAATGGGACACATTACAATGACAGGATGCCTTTCTTTCAGATTATATCAAAATGATAGATGAGAATGATTTGTGGCATGGGAAAGTTTGCTCTTGTCACAAGGGAAAGAGCTACTAAAAAGGCAGCCTTGGATTGTCTCGGGGTAAAGGTTTTCCTGATTGAGATTATTTATAGAGAATTAGCTTTTATGGTGGGCGTTTTATTGTTTTCTTTTTCTCTTGAAAATTCCATCCGTTCCTTGTTATTCATTTCAGATGTTCTCCATGAATGAAGCGTATCAAGGTGTCCTTTGTAGAAAAAATCCAGCAGCAACTCAGTAAACTCACCATCACTGTAAGTAAATTCAGCAATCAGAAAATTGCTAACATTTGTCAGAAATGTTTTGTCTTCTCCCTGCTAACCAGCTAAATGTATTGGAATCAACGGCGTACTTTAAAGTTAACCATCCACAGTGCAGAATATATATATGCATTATCTCTGGGGTAATGAATTTCTCTCTAAGCAGATCAGAACACTCGAGAGCAATCTGCATATTTAAAATATTTCCTGAGCTGTATCTGCCAGGATGGTGGTTTGCATGGGAAATTGATTCCTACTTAGTTTTTACTGTACTCACAGCACTGGCTTTCTCACCGCGGCTGGCTCCCCTTGTTAGACTTTACCAGGGTTAGTATATGCACTGCCTTCTTTACAATTAGCAGTTCTACTATATTCAGCATGATTATAATGCAAATTTCCATTCTTTGGAGTTTTTTATTCTTCTGGATTTCTCAGTGGATTTCTCAGTGATTAAAATCTGAAGGAAAATAATACCTTCCTTATTTGATTAAAGTATCCTACGCTTATGCTTTCATTGGTAGAGAAGGATGTTTTCAATCAACCTTTAAAACTGTTTCAATCTAAGAATGTCTGTATTTATGAAATCGTAAGACACTCCAGGATCATGATTAAATGACTTAAAATGTAGATACAAAAAGATGCAACCACACACCATTAGAATTTCAGGGTATGTGCTTAGGAAGCTATGCTGATAGATTATATCCTTGCCCATCTTCCAACTGCTCTTCAGATCAGCCTGACTCTCCTCTGGAACTCTGATATTCTCCTCCCTAGACATAGTGCAGGAGGTAAACCAGTATAGCATATCCCCAATATGCTTTATATCTCCATGTTACACTGTCACATGTCCATTTTATGAATACATAGGCTTCTAAAGGTAACATATATCCAGGCTGTCAGGAGGCATAAGAGCTATGGGCACAATGTTTTCTGTACACAGATTACATGGATGCACCTTCTGTTACAGTGGTAGTGTGGGAGTATTCATTTTCATGTTTCTCAGCCAACTCAACAAAAGGAGGATGAAATGATGACATACTCAGTGGTCAAAGAAAAGCTGTTCAGTTGTCTTAGAATCTGTGCTAAGTTTAAGAGTAGAGCTTTGTTTGGGTTTTTTATGCCTATGAATATTGCTTCTACAGAAAAACTGCACTTTTATGAGTGACCTGGTTTTTACATTATGTTCTTTCTCTATGGCATACAGGACCAGATAAAAACTGACACAAAATAAAAATTAATTCTCACTCTCCATCCTTGACATTGTAAATAATTTCTATGGACCTCTGGCCTCTGTACAGTAACAGGCATAGTGAACCATAAAACTGTGGGCTGTTCAGCACTGAGTACCATCATTCTGAGCACTGAGGCAGCTAAAGAGGTTAAAAGCCCACAGAACAAAAGAAGAAAACCAAAGAAACCAAAAGAACAATGTTACAGTCTTCGAGTCAGTCCTACAGCTGGTGTAAATCAGCACTACCTCCCCCAGCTCCCATGCAATTCTGACAATATCAGCTACCTGAGACTGGTCCTTTTCATGCAATATTGTGGGGAGCATCATGTTTAAACTGTCAATACTCATGTATTGCCCTCCTTTTCCGCAAGACAGTGAGAAAGGAATGGGCTGTTTCCTTGCTTCCAATAAGGTATTTTCCTTCAATTCCCACTGTTTGTGGGAAAAAGATAAATTTTTTTTAAAAAATAGGAATTTTAAAAGTACTCTTTATTTCCATCTTTTTTTATTTAAAGATATTTTGTATTTCAATGAAAATTGGAAAAGATAATTGAAGATGGATCTTGAGAGAGAAAGAGAACAAACTGGAAAGCAGTTTCTTCAACAAGGAGTGATTCAATGAATGACATCCATCTATTTGAAGGTATAGGATCTTTTAATATCATTCGAATGGCCTCATTTCACAGCTTGAGTATCTTGTGTCTCTCCCACCTTTGGGTATTGTTCTACAACAGGCGAAGTTTGAGACATTGCATGTATCAGTCTTTCTCTTTTGAAGCATTTTCAGTTCCGGATCATTGGGCCAGTTCTTGCTTATGCAATTTACATTTTTCTCACTTCACACTCCCTTCAGATTTGAATGGTTGAATAGTTTCTTGCTTCACATTCAAAATAGTCGACTATATAGTTTCTTGTACAGAAATGCTTTTATGCTTTCTTCTAGAAATAACTAGAAGTATGAGTTTGGTCTTTGTATATTGCATGGAAAGTGTCCCTTTGATATCTTTTAGATTGCACAATCCCATACAAGTGCAAACTCTTGTATAATTGCAGTAATTGTCAGGAGCTGCAGACTCTACAATAAACTTGGAGACAGAAGAAATCCGTTCTTGCAGGGAAGAGTTATTCTCAATTCTCCCCAGAGAAAATGGAAGGATCTGCATGCTTAGCATTAAAGAAATTATTACAGTGATTATGAATTTTGTAGTTATAGAATTCACAGAACAAAAGTGCCTTTAAGAAGGATATAATGTCTCATTGTGTATTTATTCCTGTATTTGCCTGTTTGATTTACTGTATTTAAGACCTTTTCAAATGATAATGTGTGTGTAATGCAAGAGATGGGAAAGAGTGAACTAGTACAAATCCAAACACTTCTACTAATTGAAATGGACCAAGAAACATTTATTTCAGCTGAAGTTCTGATTAATGAATTCAAACCTGTTCCAGATGTGCATATTCCATTCAATTCTTTTTAATAATTTGCCAGTCTAAAGAGCTTTTCAAAACAAAGTGATCATCAATCAAAATAGCATAAGCATCAAAATTAGAAGTAGCTTCTCTGATGCAGTTTGGCTTGGGAAGTGTCTGATGTTTCCACATGTAAAACATACATAATAAAAGAATTATTGGTGGCATTGTCTCTATCTCAGAGAACAACAATTTTAGATTTGATTGAGGCTCAGAATGTATTCAGTGCTCCCTAAATGAGTGAAAAATTAGCAAGTCAAATTCCAACTTTATGGAAACAGAGGAAGTAGAGGGTTGTAATAAAGTAGTACTTCTCCTACAACATGAACTCAGCACCAGTGTAGGTCCCACCAATGCTGTAGGAAGTATCCCTCCATATTCCTTTCCTTACTTTTCTTCTGTTAGCTGTGTCTGAAATAGTACACATAACATTCATGGCAGCAGTTTCATTTTATGATGTTCTTGTAAGACAGAGAATTTCTTGTCACAGTATTTGTCAAGGACATCATTCATGATATTGGGGAGGGTTTATATGTTCTGTATTTTGAAAGAATTTTTTTTCCCTCACTCAGTGACTTCCTCCATGCCTGCAACAATTGGACCCTCTTAGTTCAGTCCATCTGATTTTTCATTACATCTTTATTATTTTCTGTCCATGGAACTGAATAGAAATGGCTTCCAGGGGGTTTTAATCTGTTCGGGTGAAGATTACACTTTTCAACTAGCATATAGCTATATAAGCTGTAAGTTCAAAGAATACATTTGTCCCATAAGGATTGCTATGCTTTGTTTTCCATTTTAAAACCAGAACTCAAGGTTACTCAGTGTCAAGAAGTCTTCTACACTCAAAAATTAAAGCTCCAGGACTTCACCAGGCCTACAAACAGCTACTGTAGTACTAGCTGATAAGGGATTTACCAACTAACATAGGAGGGCACTACAACTAAGAGGTTTAGTTCCTTTCTTCCAATGTGACTTCAGACAAATACTTAAAGATCTTGATTGCTCATCTGTGAAACAAAAATAATCTCTTGTTCCTTCAGATGGGAGTCACTGTATGAGTCATGAAGCCTATTCCCTATTTGAGCAATATGAAGCACTAAATAACTAATAGCTGTGCCATAAGATGATGGGTTTGTCTGTGTCATAAGTAGCCTGGAAGCTACTCAGTTCTCCTATAATAACAATAATGGTTCACTGTTTGAGAAATTTGATATGTATTCAGATCTGATCCCTGCCCATTGAAACTTGAAGCTTAGGTCTAGCACAACAAAAGGCTGCTGATAATGCACAAAAAGATTGCAGAAGCCCCACATGGTGGGCATTTATTAGAGTTCACCAGTGAAAGGCTTTTTTTGTATCCAGTACATTTGAGCAAGTAGGAAAAACTAATAGCTTTGCCTTCAGGAGGCCAGACAGTCTGTAGAAAAGCACTGTGCAGATCTCCAGACCGCCCTGCGAAGGCTCCTCAGTTCTTGCCCTCAACACTCCTATTATTCCCTTGCAATTTCTGCCAGTTGGCTTGGTAACCATGGGCATATTTGAACAGCTGAATTCTTCCCTCAGTTACATTTGGCACCAATATGGACTTCAGGGGAGCTACAGGGTGTAACCGAGGGCAGAACTTGGCTCCCAGCACCCACTACAAACCAGGTCAAGGCCACCAAATTTTATCCTTAATGTTTTAATCCATATCATTAGCAAAAGGAACCTAAACCAACTGTATCACCTTACCTGAGAAAGCCTGGCTCCTTCATTTGGGCGTAAAATTCTGTTGTGCAGGAAGCTTTGTCAGTGTGCCAGAGAGTGTGGAAAGAAACATGTTTCTTTACCTGAAGTAAAGACTCAGTGTCACTCACGCTGCAGTCCTCCCACCTATCACACCAACTGAAGCTTCCGGAGCTCGACTTGAAACAGAGCTTTGTTTTAACCACAGATTTCTATTTCATGAAACAGAGCTAAGTATCCTGAAACTAAAGGAGTATTTCTTCATGCTGCTATAATTTGTGAAATAATGAGACATTTTGGTCTGTTAACTCCTCTTAAGTCTCACCACAATGTTATGCTTTGACTTCATTTGTGGTTGCAAAATATTTACTTTTCTCTTTAGCAGATTATATGAAACTGTGTATTTTGTCTTGGGAGATATATACATATATTTATATATATATTTAATCTTAGTAGGAGCTCTTAGTAAAGCTACCTTTGTGCTCTGATCTGTTTTGGGGTCCTCTTTAAGTATATTTACCAGGATATTGTGGATTTATTTGCTGATGCTATCTTTTGTCAAAAAAAGTTAGGACATAATAATAATGTTTTTTCACTATGCAGGTAACAGACATACAAAGAACTCTTCACTTGAATGGGGAATGTATTCCCCAAACAATTATTTAGTAATATTAAACTTCCCTCATTAGAGATTATTAATACAAAGTGGTATTTCTAAAACTGCCAGAGGGAGTTAGAATCTTCAGTCTTCTAAAAAGTCAGAGTGAGCTTTTATTAGTATAAACTCCACAGTAAAGGAGGCAGTACTGTAAGGATTGAAACAGCAGGGCACCTGGCCTTTCCTTCCTTTTCTACCAACATACACTGGGTTCAGTCACCAAAACCCTGATAATCACTCATTTATCAACTGAGCTGCTATCCAAGCAGAATTCTAAAATCTAGTCATTCTTCTCTCCCCCCACCCCTTCAGTGAGAATCCAAATGTGACTTCCTCGTTGTCCGTGAATGCCCGGACAATGTTTCTTGGCAATTAGAGTCTATCTCAGGTGGTATCTTTGTCTCTTTATTCCCTATCAACTTAATGCCTTGGTGTCCCCACTGCTGTCATTATTTTGGGGATGTCCCTGCCTGCAGAGACCCTAGTAGCTACTGTGTTTGGCACCAAGGGATGAAGGAACCTGCAAAGGAATTCACTGCACACAAGGACACTAACATTGCATCATTCTCACAAGTTAAAGGGGCTTTTAGTAATCTTTTTCATCATTCCTGTGGTTCTTACTTAAGCTTGCCCAGACTCTCAGCAATTTTAGAGATGTATAGCACCTGAATCTGGCAGAGATTCCAAGACCTATATGACTAGTGCCAAATGCAAATACAACATAATCCCTCCACTTTTATTCAGTGTCTCCTTTTCCTAAACAAAGTATTTGCATTTGTTCTGTTGGCCAAGGCATTCTAAGGTGGAAAGTCATGTTCTGTTGAGCCTTCCACAGAAATCTCAGATCTTTTTCATGGGTAGCTTTTCCCATGTAAATGGTATTTTACTTGGTTATACTGAAATGCAATTTAATGTTCTCACCATACTGAGTGAGTGTTGCAGACTCCTGTCAGCGATCTTAATTTTTCATGGCTTGTCAGTGTGTGTGATCTGCAGTTCCTGTCAATTCCATTTTCTTTACATCTGACCTAAAACACTAAACTTGACAGAAGTAGATTTTCAGAGACTTTAGGCACCTAAAGAAAGGCACCTTGTTACATTAAAAAGGGACTTAAAGAAATAAGGTACCTAATTCCTGTTAACTGCCAATGGAGAACTGCTTAAAATATTAAATGACTTCTCACAGTTTAATCAGCTGCTTGCACGTGGTATTAAGTCCCTAAAAATACTTTAGAAGATACCAGCCTTTGCTTTTCATTTGTACATTGTTTCCTATTGTAGAAGCAGAAAAAGGACCCAGAAATGAATGGAAATTACATACACTTGAAAGTCCCTTTGTGCTGGAAGAATAAGATAAAAGTTTAGTTTGTTGTACTTTGTACTTGTGGACCTGTGCTGTCCTTTAAGCACACTTCCAACTACAGACAATCTGCAGCTGGGAATCCTTATGCTAAATATCTATATGAAGTATAAGATTCCTAAAAAGATATAAAAAGAACTCAAACTGGGCCAAAATTCCTTTTTTTTTTTTTTTTTTTCTTTGCAGAACTTAGCTATAACTTAAATTCCTGACCTTTTTTTTCACTCTTATATAGAATTAAAGCAACTTGGAGGAAGGGAGAGAAAGGAGGGAGGAGCGAAGGGGATTTTCTAATTTTTCTACAAGACAAATCTTGGAAAAACATGAATTAATTTAGGAAACATCAGATGCATGTGTCTTCCAAATGTCTCACGGTTTTTGAGCTTGCGAGGAAAAATGATGTGTTTTGTTCTTGTCTTTGATACCTACTGATCAACTACTTGCTTCTAGTGAGGTCCCAGGATTTCTGAGGCTTAGGTTATAGAGGAGTAACAAAAGCTTGATTCAGTGAGAGTCTGACACTGGCCTTGCACCTCTGCACAGGAAAGTTCATTTTTGCTGAGAAAACCACATATTTGAAGCTGGACTAAAGTGTTTCAAAACAAGCACTGAAGTGCTATTACAATAATCACATATAATTTAATCAAGCACTTTGGTCCAGCCAGGGATGAAATCCTACAGAATAATACAGAGCTAGTGAAAACTTTATATACACTCCAAAAATTCTGGCTTAAGTGTAAACGCTACACATTCATGCTCCCTGTCAAAGAGCTTAGCCAAGGCTTTACTTGTTCCACTGATAATTTTCCTGGATGCAAAGAGGAACAATTGCCACACGCATGCTTTGTCACTGAACTCCAGAGGGCAGCAGGGTAATATATATGAGATATGTCCATCAAGTCATGCAAGCTATTTTTCTCTCAATATAACAGTTTGGCTGCAAAACTATCTTGAATTTCTGAAGCTCTGATTTATCCCCTCTATCATGGTCCTTAGCATGCTAATGTGGCAAGTAGCCAGGCTCCCATTAAAGGTACATCTGTATACCAATGGGTATGTATGTGTCAGAATGCAACCGAGAATCAATAGCCACCATCACAGTAACAGTAGAAAACTATTCCTCAATAATATTATTATATACAGTTACAATAGGATCATATTCTAATTGTCTTAATAAAATGACTATGACATGAGGCATTTTTAGTCAGCACTGGCCATAAAGTTCTGAAATTAAGCCTAACCTGTATGTAGCAGGAGGTTTTATATAAATAATGCCAGCAAGACAAATGGGAATCCCTACATAATACAACCATAAAAATAGCTTATAGAGTGTTACCTTGTTTATTATGGATTTTATCAAGGGTTTGTGGAGTGAAGTAGCAATTAAATTAAATATACTGTCCTAGAAACCATTTAAGACTCTTCTGTCTGTGTAGAGCAGACTATACTGAGAGAAACCACGATTTGCATTTCAAAATATGCATTTGGCTTTCTTTTCAATGGTTGTAAAGAACCTAGTCTGAGTTTGATCTGATGAAGCCAAAGCCCTGCTTTTATAATTTTGGGTCCTATGACACTTGCCTAACACAGTAGGAGCCTTTCTCAAACAATTATTAGGTCATTTATGAGTTCAGTAATCCAATATAGTGTTCTTAAAGTCAAAGGACGTTTTTTGGGTTTGATGAGCTGTGGAACAAGTCTTGTAGCCCACAGATTTTTTTTGTTGTGTGAGGTTTTTTTTTCTTGCTTAGTTTAGACCCAAGAAACCTTCCCAAAGAATTTTGGAGAGTTATCTTTTCCTGTGAAACTTTTAACATCTGTTGAAGGAAAACTGCAGAATCACTTTTATACTGGGACCTTACTAGTCCTAAGCCTTGTCAGGGCTGTACCAACACAGAGCACCTGAATGTGCAGCAACACTTTTGCTCAATCTCCTCCAAAGAGAAGTACATATTTAAGGAAGGATCAGTAGGGGAAAATCAGTAATTATAATCTGTAAATTATTGTGCTTAGAAGGAGGTTGGCTACAGGCAGTATCTTGAGAGAAAAAATACATTTCTGCAGTCTGAAAAGACATGGATACTGCCACAGTATGTTTTTGACAATTCATTAACTTTATCTTCTAACCCTGGCCTTAGAAATAGGGATTTTTTGGCTGAGTTCTGCTTCACCATTTATCTGTGTCTTGCAGGTCTCGCAAAACTGCTTTCATTTCCCTTTGTCCACTTGCTTGTTTTGAAAATAGATTTTAACAGTGCAGCCAGGAATTTTACTATATGAAACTCAGACTGCAAGCAAAATTTGCTGTCTGTGCTCAAAAGTGCACCAACTTAGGTAGCAACAGTATCATTTACCCTGTAGTAATAAAGTCTCATACTGCTGTGGACATCTACAGTGATTACAATGGACACACAGACAAATGTGGACAGGTAAGTACCACAAGTATATGGTAAATATATACTCAACTGACCTCTGTATTTAAACTGCGATAAAAATATTTCCATTACACAACAGAAGTAACAATATGGATTGGCACAAGCCTGACAAGAAAGAATGTTCTTGTAGGTGTAGTGTTCCCTTCAGACTCGAGATCTGTATTCACCTCCTCATAAATATGGGTTTTTTTGTCTCACAGAGGAAAAAAAAACACCTTTTCTGCCCTATATTTCTCCATGTGTAACACGCTCTGTCTGTTACACTAAAACAGCAAGATGTTTGGGACAGAGGCTGTGTAATGACACTCCTGTAGAACCTTGTAGCAGTATTGTCTGATCTCAGCTGGGTCTGCTACGTGCTGTATGCAAAACAAACATTCTTGGATTTGCCTTGATTTCACAGCCAACGCTTCAGGTCAGCTCTCAAGCTGCATTAGTTTTTAATTAACATACATCAGTAACACTCTTTGAAAGGTGGTGTCTCTGTTGTTTCCAGCTACACACTGATTTTGTTGTCCTCATTTGCACAACATTTAATTTTCTGGTTGTTATCTGGAGAAATTCTATAATAATTTTCTGAGCTTTTATTCTTGCTGCTTTGGATATGCTGGCTCCTCCAAAAGACGCCTGCCCTGAAGGCAAATCAGACTCTTTGCCATCTTCTTACTCACTCCTCCCATGATTTTCACAGGATAAGAGCATCAGTCATTGGCCTGTAATTACCTTTAATTCACTGGTACTTTTATTGGACCAGTTGCATGAGGGACTGAATGAAAAGTCAGAAGTCTGGTTTCAATGAGAAGACAGAAGCAGATATATAATGCAATAAATAGAAGAGGGAAGCTATACACACACATAACTGCAAGTACATCACTTAGTCATGGTACAATTATGGCTCTTGCCCCAAAGAAATGATGATCGAAGGCATTGATTCTCAACCTTAAAGCAAGTGCCTCAGTGACTCAATGCTGTACTGCCTATGTTGCCAATTCTCTCAGTTCCTACCAAGAACTTTATAATGTATGACATCTGCCTAAATCCTCATTTCTGAAAGTTGTAAGTCTTCATGAGAACCTCCAGATTCATTTGGGGAAAAAGCAGAGTTTCTGCCATGGCACAGAAAAAGACTGGAAAACATGATGCCGTTTCCTTAAGGCTCAGTAAACAGAAAGCAAATTTTAAAATACCCTTTATAAAAAAGTTCTTTGGTTTAAAGCTCACATCTTTTAAATTTAAAGGCCAGCCTGGTGAAGTTTTAGTACTTCAGGTTGACAGAACGATCAGTGGGACTATTCACAGAGTATAAAGATAAAAATGTGCAAAAGATCTTTGTCAGATCTGGGCTTCCAGCCAGCCTCTCACTCCCCAAGAGCATGTCATATGGCACTACTTCTAAATTTGGCTCAAATTTGTTTTGGTGAGTGGAAGATTTGCCTAGATCCAAAGCTGGTTCTGTATCTACCATTTAAAACTTTTCCATCACATGTAGAAACCTCCAAATAAATAAAAAAGTACAGAGAAGGTTTTATCTGGATGTAGATGTGTTTATAAAAAGTAGGAGCAGTGAAAGCAAAACAACATTGGGCAGGGAACCAGAGGCTGATACCTCAGCTATAAACTACCACTGATTACAGTATTCAGTATATCCACTAAAAACCTCTTCCTCAGTTTCACTGCTTGCAGACACATAGCTTCCCAGCTCTTCTTGTCTGGACTAGAATTTGCCCTCATAAAGCCCCAGGGAATCAAGATAAAAGCAACGGCAGAAAATGAACAGGATAATTTCCTTCCTCCCCAACACTTTCCATGTAAAGCTGGCAGCTAAATCAGCAAAGTAACAGTTTAGCAAAGAAAACTTTGACAATGACAGCATGTCTAACATTGCAGCCCCTTCCTCCCACTTTTTAGCTGTTTATGCTAAATCACTTTTTATTTGCCATATGGAAAAACACCTCTGTCCGCGAGGAGGATACACTGTGCATGCAGCTTCTTCCTTAACCCCTTCCGAGCTACAGAAAACTCAGAGAAAAGGGGAAAGTTTGCTCATCTCCCAGTAAAAAAAAACAGCAAAAGAGAATACGTGTCAAAGCAGTAAACGGTCTCTTCCCTTAATTTGCTAAAACATAGAGAATAACCTCCCTCCTCTGTCCCTTCCTGATTGACTCTTCTCTCTGCGATCACTAGCTTTGCTCTAAATAGTGTGTGTGGGGGGGATTTACAGCAAAATCAACAGTAATATGGCAGTAAAATATCACCTAGAAGACCTGTGACCTGTGCCTAGGCCAGCCCTTTAACGTGAAAGCCATCTGGAATTTTCTAAGCAAGGACCACCAGATGGGTGAGGCGGGAAGCAAAATGGCGCTGCCGTCGAGCACAAAGGCGAAGGTGGACAGTTTATCATCAAACCTTTCAGTACGAACAGTAGGCTTTTTCCTCCCAGCTTGCCCTCAGTGCAACCCAGGTTCTGCCTACCCTCTGGCACTCAGACCTTTCCCCAGAGGAAGCCTCCTCTCCTGCCCCTGAGGGAAAGCTCCTGTCACCTGAGGGTAAACCCTTGCCACCTGAGGGAAAACTCTTGTCATCTGAGGGAAAGATTCTCTCGTATTACCTGAAGGAAAACTCTGTCAGTAACAAAAGGCTCCTCTTCAGTCACCTGAGGGAAAGGTCCTTTCTGTCATCTGAGGGAAGGCAACCTCTTGTTCCCTGTGGGAAACCTTGTCTTGTGTCTCCTGTGGGATGGCTTCTCTCCTGCCCAGCCCTGCCCTGGAGCTGCGTTCCCTCTGAGGTACCCCACTCGGTTGCCTGTGCTCTGCCCTCCTCTCACCTGCCTTCCGGAAGCTTCTGCAGCGCAGCCCGCCCAGGACCCTCAGGGCAGCACGGCTCCTGCCTGGGAGGCTGGAGCAGAGCCTGGTCCTCATCCCAGCTTCTTCTCAGCCATTTAACAGAGCTTGTGCTGGAGAGCAGTAGAGGAAACGTTTTGGGAAGGATGCAGTCCTAGGAAGTCTCTAGGAAGACAGGTACAAATTGAGAGTCTGCTCTGGCTGATGGGGTAGAGCTGAGGTAAACTTTCTGAAACAACTGTATAATATGGCATGGAGAAGAGGAAAAGGTTTTATACTACAAAGGTCAATTCAAGTTTAACTCTCTGGTCCTGTAGCCTGGGGTGTGGTGGTACTTTGGCATCCATGGCCTTAGATTCCATAGCCTCTGCTCACGCTGTAGCTGGGACGTGACTGCTGAGAGGTTTGGAATGAAGGTAGCATTGTCTTTATATACTTGTAAAGAGCATAATAATACAAACCTAGAAATGCTAAGATAACAATAGAGATTTTGTTTCACACAGTTTGTGAAAGAACTAGCTGTGGCATGAAAGAGTGGTTAGCCAATCCAGCTCCCAATTTCAATGTTGAAGGAAAACACATTAGAATACGTTCTGAGATTTGTTAAGGCTTTGATTTATGAGGAACTAGGGTAATCTAACGGTAGTTCCAAATAGAAAAGGTAGTTCCAAAAAAGTTCCAAATAGTTTCCACAAGAACGCTTCATGTGGAACATGGGTGCAAAACTGGAATGCTGAATTTTTTGAGATTTAGTTTCCTCCTAAGTAGAACATTAGATAAGTCAAAATGAGGTTTTGGCTTTTACGAATTTGTGCTTTGAGCCTTTGACTGAACCCTAACCCATTCTGGCTAGGATCATGGTCTGAGTGTTTTACCTGAGAAATGCAAACCTTCCAACAATTCAGGAATATAATCCTAATGGATGCAATTTCCTCTCAGAATTTTGTTCTTATGTGGCCCATTTGAAAATTGTACAACCTGATGTCATTGTTTGTTCTAAAGTTCTTTTGCTCCTGTCATAACCTCAGGGTTACAGGGCCTCATTGGCAGGATAATCACAGTGTTACTTCAAGCAGCATTGTTCCTTTTAACTGTCTTGAGAGCACTTCTGAACATTTTATAAAAGGAAAACAAATAAGTTTATTGTTGCCTGTCCTGGGTTCAGCAATAGCAGTCAATTTTTCTCCTTCTTAGTAGCTGGTCCAGCACTGTGTTTTGACTCAACTTGGGAACAAAACTGATAACAGGAATGTTTTTAGTTACTGCTCGAATGTTTTGTTCTGACCAAGGACTTTGTGAGTCTCATGCTCTGCCAGGGAAGAGGGGAGGCCGGGAAGAAGCAGGGACAGGACACCTGACCCAAGCTAGCCAAAGAGGTGCTCCATACCATAGCACATCATGCCCAGGATGTAACTGGAAGTTATCCAGAAGGTCAAGTTCTCTCTGGGGTGCTGGAGGAGGGATTCGGTTGGTGGTTGGTGCGGTGTCGTGAGTTATCTGTCGGTGGTTTGGTGAGATGCTGTATTCTTTTCCATTGTTAATTCCTTTATCATTATTATTATTGGTGGTAGCAGCAGTGATTTGTGTTATACCTTAGTTACTAAACTGTTCTTATCTCAACCTGTGGGAACTGCATTCTTTTGATTCTCCTCCCCATCCCTCTGAAAGCAGGAGAGGGCAAGAAAGGGGGGTTGAGTGAGTGAATGAGACGTGTGGCTGGGTTTAAACCACGACATTGCNTTAGTTACTATTCTTATCTCAACCTGTGGGAACTGCATTCTTTTGATTCTCCTCCCCATCCCTCTGAAAGCAGGAGAGGGCAAGAAAGGGGGGTTGAGTGAGTGAATGAGACGTGTGGCTGGGTTTAAACCACGACATTGCCAAAAAATCTTGGGAAATACAAGTAAAAGAGGCTGTGATAGTACTGAATAAAAAATAATGAAAAAAGATAGTCATGAATAAAAAATAATGCAAATACTGAATAAAAAAATTATATTTTCCTACTGCAATTTGATAAGATCTGGACAATTAAAAGGCATGTTTCTTTAGATTACATTAAAATTTCTTGGTGACATTTTTAAGCATGGGAAGGTTTATTTTAAACTTGATGGAAAGAAAAAGAGAAAAGAAAAAAAATATTTTATTTTTTTCAGCATAAAGTAGTTTATTAAGGAGTTTGGGACAGGATCTGGCCCAAGATGTAAAATGTTCAGTTTAGACATTGTAATAGACTGCAGTATAAATTTCTGCCCACTGAGCAATGAAACTAAGTTATATCTAATCTCTATGTTATTAATTTGACCTAACTACATCTCATGAGGCCAAAAGGCAGTAGCCTCTGCTTATGTTAACAAACCTTTTAAAAGTTGATAATAGTGAATAAGATAACAGAGATCCAAGTTTTAATGGTTGTTCAAGTGGTTGAAGTGATCCTAAATTTTAAGCAAGCAAGCAGAGGTTTGATCTGAAGCTGGAACTTTCAGAGCAGTATTGTACCAAACAGCTTAAGATGGGGAAAGCTCCTGGGCAACAGCAGTCTCATGAAAATTCACTATGATCTACAAAATGGAGGACTCAAATGGAAACTAAGAGTTGATTTGTGCTACTTCAGAAGCTGGTTTTTGGAACTCTGGTACAAAGCTAGTTCCTTTTCCTGATTCTTTCTGTTCAACTCCACGTGTCTATGAAATGCTGAACAAGAAGAGCTATTTATTGTTCTTTCCTAGTTTTGAAATTGTTTGAAATTTTGTTTGATAAAATCTAAAATCGCCTATCTACACTCTGGTCACCATGAGTTTCAGATGGTTCTAGTAGTTGCTCATACTTAATAATGGAGAAGAAAAATAATGCTGCGAATATTACTAATCTTTGCTTTCTTTCACTTCTTTTTTCCTTTTCCTCATCTTCCAGCGTGACTGTGGCATTGAATACAGCTGAGACAGAGCTGGTTCCAGCTTCTGGTACTTATTTTGGCTCATTAATCTTTGGCAAAGAAAGGACACTTAATAGGTCTGACTTTCCTGGCTAGGTGGTGATTGATCAAAAGTCAGCACAGTCAATGTTGTTATTTTTTCCAAACTTGTAGTAATGTTATTCCCCAAGAGCCCACAAAAACAAAGCAATTAGGCTGGCTAGATAGGAATGATGGTGGCTAAACCAGCATCAGAAGGGAAGATAGTGGCTTTCCATGGGATTACCTTTCCCTATTTTTAGTGAAGTCTGCTGCAGTCTAATTTATAAAATGACAAGGTAATGCATGTAGTATTTAAAATACATTATCTAGATTATGCCAACTGTGCTCTTCAGGAATGTGACATTGTGAAATGAGATTTCCACACACCTACAGGAATGAGCAGACACAGTATTTATTAGCCTAGTAAAAATACAATCTTATATCAATAACACCCAGACTCTCTCTCAGTTTCTTCCTGTTTGTGTTGTGTGTCTGTGTCAGCCTTGTTCTGAGCCAGTGTTGCCAGGTGTACTCGCCAGAGTCTACTCAATTGGAGCTGTGAATACCAGCCAAAAATAGCTAGCACTGATCAGATGCTCCAGTGGAGTTAATAATTCAGAGTCAGTAAAAGCACATGCAGAAGGTACACACAGCTATTGGCTGCTGGAGGTTTGAACTTGCCCACTGAAGATGAAGTTGCAACTGACATCGGGATGTGGAACACTGTTAGCTGTCTGGAAAGGCTGATTAAGTAAGAAACTGGGTAGTAACATCCAATATTTAGGTTTGAATCCTGCCTTAATATATCGAGCTACTGGGTACTCTTACTTAGTCACTGCTTTGTGACTTGATTTCCCTACATGTGGAGTAGAATTATTCTGGCTGTGAAATGAAAAGGTTACATATTCCAAATGAACCTCAGTGTTGCTATTATTGACAGGGAAAATATACCAGTTGGACTGATTTGGGATTTCATAAGGTTGCTGATACACTCTTGAATAAGGTGGTGCTGTTGGTATTCAGTGGAGTGCATTCTCCTTTGCAAAAATTAGGAGGTTTATGGGACCCTGTTGGAGCTGGTGATATAAATGTGCTCCATATACAGATGTATTTCACTAATTCCTCTTTGAATCAGTGAAAGAATCTCTGTAGGGACTGATCAAGACCAAAGTATCTGAGACCTACCAAAACCCTGGCAGAACTTTCTGTCTTCATCTGGGCATGTAAAACAGCTCAGAAAATGGAGAATGTTCACTTTGATTTTATATTATAGGTTTAGTGTCTCCCTAATCTGATAACAATTTTGCTAATGTTTTGGGAAAATCAGGGTTTGAATGAGCCCTGAGAAACCACACTTTCAGAATTAATGAAAACAGCAAATGGGTCTGGTTCGGGATCAAGTAAAGCAGTTGTGGAGCGTTTGCTGCAGCTGGTAGGCTTCCAGGAGGGGTCTGAAAAGTGAAAAATCAGCTTTGGTTAGGAATACTGTTGGATGACAAAGGCATGGGAGCCTGAAATGAAGAATCTCTTTCAGAGTCTTCCTATATAATGGTAGGCACAGCAGGAGTTTGCTTTCTTTGTATGTCAATGTCTGACTCACTCTAGTCTGAGCCTTACTCAGTAAAGCCGAATTGTTGGTGCTCCAGAAAGCCAGGGAGCTGCCAGGGAGCTGCAAGAGGTCTGCTGAGGTTTGAGCCTGAAAGCAGTGAAAGACTTTGTTTGTGTGTTATTTGAAGTTTAGGAAGGAATGAAAAAAATGTTATCTAACTGAAGTGCTAAGTCATCTTAGCCTGGAAAGTGTTAGGAGCTGCTTAGGTCAGCTGAAAGGTTGGGAAGGAAAATACTGACTCAAGTATTTTCTCATGTCAGCAGAGGGTCCTTGCTGCAGTATGGAAATCTGAAGGGAGACACAACAGCTGCTTTAAAAATAGCATCATTCCTTTGCTTCTGAGGATTGCCTAAAGTCATAGGAAATCCTGCCATAACTGTCCCTTCTAATTTTTCAACAAGTAATATTCACACTTCTGTTAGTTATTTTCTAGCAAGTTCCATTACTTAGTGCTTGTTTAAGAAAAGCTTGGTTATGCATCCTTTCCCTAAACTGGCTTCATCTCAAGCAAAAATTTCAGATGCACGGAAGTGATTTAGAAACTTCAACCTGACTGAGCTTGAATCATTCCTGGTAGTTAGACCTGATATTTATGAAAATGTTATCTGCAGCCTATTGCTAAAATCATAAATATAATATAATATTTTTCAACTGCTTTGGCTGAAAATATCAAGAACCTTGTGAATTTAGAAATGAATCATTTCATTCAGGCTATGTGTAATGATGACATCAGTAAGATGACATCAGTATGGCCCTTGGTCATGGGAACAGTTTGGGAATTTTCTGATGTTGCAAAATGCTTCAAATGGGGCTCTCAAGGCTTCATTTATTACCCATTCTACTGTAATTCCTATGACCTCTAATGACCAAGACCTCTACTCTGGGCCTTGGGCACAATTTGGGGTGGCCTCAAAACCCTGCATCATTCCTCCTCATTCTGAAAAACTCTCCATGTAGCAACTACTTCAGTCTCCTCTTTGCTTTTCGATTTCCACCTGAAATAGAAGACATGGTGTTCCACTGCTTCTTCCAGCTATACATGCTGCATCTCTAACATGCCAAGATCTGTTCTATTAATGGTTGTAAATAGCTCGACTGTGGGAGGGTTTTCTTTACATAAGTTATGAAATGGATTGCCTTCTATCAGTTTTCTTCATGAAGTAAAAGGAACAAAGATTTGCAACAAAATAGGCTCTCTTTAGAGTGCACAAGATCTTTCATTCAGGGAACAGGGTACAAAGAAATTTCTACCAGATTGCTTTCTCTTCCCTTTTCCTCCAGCTTACTACCTAGCCAGTGGGGTGAGAATAGCACCTCCCTGGCTAGTCTTGCCCATAGAAGTCACACTGAAGGCCTTGTGACTGTAATTATTTTGTCTCCCTGCTCTCCAACACTGCCATGTGAATGAGGTCATGGTAATAAGTGGTTCTAGTCTGGCTCCATAATACTTTTGCTTTATGTCCTGAAGGACTTATGGGATCTAAGGGGGACTATTTAGGTAGGAATCATTTCTTAAGAGTTTAATGACATTGTTGGATTTATATCCTTATGTGCTTTCTATATTGAAGTGATCATTTAAGTGAATATAAATGGTTCAAACGACAAGATTCTGGTAATGTGTATTCTGCAAAAGGGTGGGGGGCAGGATTCCCAGCTCATTGACTGCAATTCAAAAAGGGAATGGCCCTTCATAAAAGCTGTGCTCTCCCAAGCATTGCAATCAGATTCCAATTTGGAAAAATCAATCAAGGTACTTAAACTTTTCTTCTGCCACTGTGTTTAACATTTCTTTCTTTTTTCACTTAGTGTCAGGAAGTGGTGCTGAGTTGGCAGCAGTATATACCATCCCAGTGGAGGCTGTAAAGTAAGTGTTAAAAATGTTTACTCCTGTCTATAAAAATGACTTTTATTGAACTCTAAAGAAGTAGTAACTGAACTGCCTCTTCCAGCAGTTTTAGTGGTTATTAATAGATCTTAGTGCATTGATTATTTACTAATTGAGATTTAAATTCTTATTTGAAATATCCATCTAATTCAAACATTCTCTTAACCTCAGAAGCCTGACAAACCTCCTAGGAACTCCTTTAAGTAGAATGCAATTTACCACTGTTTTAGTTAGTAAGCTTGTGAGAATTATTATTGATACATATGACTAAGTGTTGTAGAGAATTCTTGGGTTTTTTTGATGGAGATCTTGCCTTGAAGATTGTTACAGTTCATCTGTTTGCTTGTTTCAGCATGGAAGTTATTGTAATTAAGGTCTCATAAACCAGAATGAATTTCACAAGCTGTATTAAAAAGATGGCTCTTTATCAGAATACTAACATTATATTCTGTCATTTCTTCTAAACTGAAGGTTTATTATATAAATGCTTACACTGCTTCTGATCCTCATGCAATATAATTGTCAGCTCTATGGTGCTGACATCCATAACATATTTAACTTACTGAAGTGGAACATAGTACCTGTTAGGATTATTTCAGCCTTTGCTGTTCTCCTGCTGAGGAGAAATTGAGAATTTTTCCTTTTATTAAAACATAGTATCATTTTAAAGGGACATCCACCTTTTGAATGCTATGATGTTCATTATACCAATTGTTTAAAATCCTTTTCCTGTGTTGTTGTGCCCCTAAACTCGTATTAGTAGTATTTTATAGTTTTTCTGGGGGTTCAAAATGCCACCAGAGGACAGCTGACCTACCATAGTATACTGTTACAGTCTAAAGTGTTACTTTGTGGTCTCAGGTTGCTTTGCCTTGAGTCTTGGATACTATCAGTTGTCAGTTTCTCATCTATTGTTTCTTTCCTGCAAAAGCTCAGTAAGTGGGAGATGACAGAGTGGACGTGCTGCCTGTGTTAGGGAAGCAACAGAACTCCAAGAGTGATATAAATTATTGGAACAGTGTTCATCTGGAGAACTGCAGACAGACAAAGCAGCTCTGAAGAAATGCATCCCTGTCAAAGACAGTTTGTTTCAGCTGAGGCTTAAATAACAGCAGAAGTAAAAGCAGAGTAATCTGGTGAGGGAGAAAGCAAACTGGAGCCACTGTATGTAAGTATTTTCAAACCATTTCTGATAAAGTTCACTTATCTGATGAGCATATTATTACATGCATTTCTGGAAACAATTTTTCATCTTTGAAGAATGAAAATTGCATTTCCTTTAATGTGATGCATAAGCAGATTTTATCTTTCTGTTCTCTAAATATGTGGAATGTTTTATATGAAGAATGGAATTTCAAATATTTGTAGGGGAGAAGACACTTTTGTTTTTGTCTTCCAAGTATATGCAGATATTTATTCGAAGTATGGACTAGTACTTTGATGTGTGGTCAATACCTTTTAATGGGCAATAGTTATGAACAAGTAGTTATCATATTTAAGACTGGGTGTTTATGATTTCTATTTATGGAACTGTTTGCATTTCTGCTGTTTTCTTCAAGTCAGTTTATGGGAGGATGTTCATAGCAATAGCTTACCTGCACTTACACATGAGCAAGCCCAGTGCTAGAAACTGGCAGCCTGGAATGAGGAAGCATGGAGTTTGTGGTTTGTGACAGTCTGAGACAAACTGGTTTTTTATGAAAAGTTCTTGTTTCCTTTGATTCTTAGCAAAAAGGTGTGTGTGTGTGTTTGTTTCTAATAGCTAAAGAATAAGTACATTTTGGCATTACCAGAATCTTTATGGGACCAGTTTTAAATGGGAGAAATCGACTCCAGCCAATGGGAGTTCAAGGAACTCTGCATTGTGCTACCAAACTCAGACTGCCATGACAAATGGAATAAAAAAGGATCATTTGGATTTTCTGAAACATGGCATTAATCTGCAGTTATTTCTCAGTATGTTTTCCAAGCAATACTCATTAGCAACGAATTCAAAGCTCACAAGCCTGCTATAGCAACAGCACTTCTCATTTTTAGAACATTTATGGAGAACTGTGGCACTGCACCAGCCTAGATTTTTTACATGTTTCATAAACTGATTATGATGCCTTTTTGAAGTGAAAAAAAAACGTACTATAACTTAGCATGAGTGTATCTTCACTGGAAGAATTTGATTTGACTGCATCTTGTCAAAGGCTCTAGATAAATAGTGATTTGTATAGCTAAACAGTCTCATGGAGACAGTTCCTACTGATGGAAGAAACTTGGCGTGAACATGCATGTTACAGTTTAATTGACTGTCTGGGAAGTAGCATGACATTCTTGTCTGTACATTTTTCCACATACACGATGGAGTGGTACTGCTTTCTTTTCTTAAAGATAGCTAAAAGCTTTTAAGATCAAGGGAAGTCTTCACAGAACATACCTAAAACCTTGTATTGAGCTCCATCCATGCTATTATAGAAGGGTAGATAAATCACTATAAATCACTGTAAATCACTAAAGAATTTGTACCCATTTCTTTTGTTTCCAACATGATGTCCAATTACACTGTGTCTTTATGAACGTTTGCTGATTGAGGTTAAAACTTTGCTGCTAGTGTCCACAGGCTCTCTTGCACTTCTTAACTTTATTATTCATAGAGCTTCCCTAGTGTAGAGTTAGTAGATGATGTTATTAGATATTATGAATCTAGGATTTTACAAGTATTTTCTGCATTTTTAGAATAAATTGAGGACTCCTTATTCAGCCAAATTGTTCTCAAATTTATTATCGAAAATTATTCATAATGTCTACATATAATTGATGTATACATTAAAAAGTGTATGTTAGACATATGTATATTATAATTCATTGGCTCTAAGAAGTAAGTTTCAATCTCTTTGAAAAGATTAAAATCTCAGCACTTTCTGATGAAAATATCAGTCTATTTATCATATAAAATATTCAATTTCCCAAGCACTGTTTTTAAAATGAGGATTAAGCATCAGTGAAGTCACTTCAGTTCCCAAGGTGATAATATTTCTGAAGGTGTTTGTGTACACTTCTGGTATAAATGACCAAACTTTCAATAAACTTGGTGGAACATTCTTATGCCAGTACTTGGGTGGCTCAGGGCTAACCGGCACTGTTTTGATGTCTGCCTGGCCAAGGATGAGAAGAGGAAAAGGGCAACCAGAAAACACTGATTGTGAATTTATTCTTTTTGAAAAACCTAGAACTGCACTTTTTTCATTTTTTTTTTTTTTTTTTTTTTTTGTGTAGTAATTTTTTT